>JAHWFO010011298.1:94094-121011 GCA_023313115.1 Rhysida immarginata
ATTTCGTGATGAATGAGTGAATGAGTGACTGGGTGAGTGAGTGAGTGAGTGGTATTTGGATTTTATAGATATAGATAGATGCAGCACAGTAGTATATATTTGTTTATAGTCTTTAGTTTATTATTTTTATTTTCTCATAAACATAATATATAACGAAAATAGAGTCTAATTTATAGGCGTTAACTGTGCTTACAATTCAGCAAATTTCAACAAACAAAACAAGAACTTACACTGACTCACTACAGAGTATCGCGTGCAGTGCATGCGTCGTGTGCAACGAGATTAATTTATTAGAGTGGAAATAACGATGCCATGTTTGAAGCTAATTGATAGTTGAGTTCATAATGGCAATGATGATCAGTGTATTTCCATTCTGCACTTTATTTAATATCATTCGTCGTAAGACGAAATATTGGATACGTAAAACGAATTAGTGCCATAATTTGAAAAGTACGTAAATCGAAAAGTACGTATAACGAGGGATGGGTGTATACATAAGTTTCAATTTGTAACAATGCATAGAATTCCTGTTATTCAGGCTTTTCGTAGAAGAGAGTTCTTAGTAATTAACAATTTCTTGAAAATCTTGAAAAATGATCAGTAACTGCAGATAATGGTGAGTTAGCAAACTATTGAGAAGGAGTGAAAAGACAACAGAGGAAGTACTTCTTTACCTCCGTGTGCAAATGGTTAGCAGGTGAATAGAGTAATCGGCGACGCTAGACTACACAAAGCAATGAATGGCCAAGTTTTGCTTCAAGAGAGAGAAGAGTGGAAATTGCAACAACATCAAGTGTACTTCTAAAGTAAGATTACCTGACTAATAAATTATTTAGGCTAGCAATGGCATACATGGAGAAGTCCATCCATTGTGAGCATTTAAAATTTTTTTTTTTGAATTTTCATTATGAATTTTTACTAAGCGTTTTCATGTGTTTATTTTTAAGATATTGCAAAATTTGTTTACCTACAAGTGTAATTATCCCGGGCAAAGCCGGTTAGCTCTGGTATTTCCACATGAAATACACCGAAATAGGCAAGAAGCCTGACTAATCCAAAGAGGTCATCCACATTATGACAAAATAAAAAGATTTTCATAATTGTGATTGTCGAACAATGGGAGAGGGGGAGGAGGAAGGGGTATTATTACACCTTCCACTAATCTAGGAAGGCAAAGTTGCTAATGTCTTCGAAGTTGAGATCAAGAATATGCCCCTGTTTTCTAAACTTTGTATGCCACTTTTATTTACATCCAGTTATTCGGTATTCCAGCCACCAGATCATTACCATGCCTTCATCGTCTGCACCATGTTCATCAGGAGTTCTTTGACACACTTTCCAATATGAGTTATGTTCAGATACGAGTGGATGTAATGATTTTTCACATTCCTCCTTCCAAGCTGGGCAACGGTCCTCAGGGTAACATTCTGGACCGACTGGAATTCACTCCATCTGCTTCCACATGTAGTCGCCCACGCAGGCACACAATAGAGGAGGATTGTCCGAATCACTGTCTTGTACATTAGTAATTTATTGAAAGAAAATATAGGGAACGAAAACCAGTCAGCCCATAATAAGGATAGGCATGAGTGAATAATTTTTCGTAGAATGGACAACTGGGTCACCCATGAGATTAATGGAGATTCGCCAATGGGGTCTGAATCTAAGTTATGTAAACCTTTATTTGTCGTCTGAATGGCTAAACTTTTGAAAGCATCCAGAAGGTTGTTTTTTTTAATTTATTAAGTTTATCAGTTTTATATTATTTAAAGAAAAATCGTAGCCTGTGTCCGGAGAATGCTTGGCTGTGGAGAATTGATTCCTTCTTCCAAATCTTCTGTGAGCAATGTGCTCCTTGAATCGGATCTCGGTACTTCGAAAAGTCTGTCCTTTATAAATTATGGGTCAATTGGAACACCTAACCTCTTAAATCTTCGATTTCATTACTGGTGGAATTTTGTCTTTTGGGTTGTGTAGTAGATGACTGACCTGGTTCGGATTGCTAAACGAAAGAAATGTCAACGGATTTAAAGAATGCATTGAAACCATTAATGAGTTATTTTATGGTAGAGAAATGGTACTGCCCTTATTCTTAGTCCTGTTTAGGGTAGTGACATCGTTCATGAACTTCTTGAACCTTCTCTTAAGAAAAAGTGGAAAGAAGATAGAGATAGTAGTCCATTTGCTCGGGCGAAAGTTCACGACATAGCTGATAAAGCAAGCATCAACTCGACTCTTCAAATCAACACGTATACTGTACTATGCTCTATAATAATCCTTGGGAGTATACATGCTTTCTTTTTTGGAAGAAAGTTATTCAAATTAAAATCTTAAATGTATATTTAATGCATTGATGTCAACAACAATAAAGACTTCATTATTCTTTATTGTTGTGGACATCTTTAGTTTGAACGTGCGTCCACAGTATTCATCGAGAATTATGCCTGGTGCTTATCATTTTCTTAGGGCACGTTGTATTGGGTAGCGATTGTTCGTCTGTGACGTAAATTTGACATCTTAGATAAACAACGTTTTTATTCTCTAACGTCAAATTTTTGTCACAAAAGAAGAATCACTACCCAATATAACGTACCCTTAGACACGTTTGAATAGCGAAGCGCTCATAGATGGTCGATGGTCTACTCAAAACCTGAGCGCAAAAATATCATACATTGTTATATCAAAAAAAGTCATCTTTAATCGCATTTCTACCAATAATAAGCCCTATATTATGATTTCGTATCATGATGTAACAATGTATGACGTTTCCGCGCTCAAGCTTTCTCTTTAGGTGGTGTTGGTCGAACTAGTCTTTATCGTTGTTGACATCATAGTGCATGGCCTGCAATGGACGCGGAACAGCCATTTTTCCTACTCTTTACACTTTCTCCTTCGAGAAACCACCATCAGTGACTTCATGGCGTTTGAAAATTCAAAGTGAATTCACTTTTTTCTCCAACTTCCTGGCACTCTTCTCACCCATAAAAAGCCAGTGGAAAAAGGAAAAAATAACGTATGAAGAAAATTAAAACCAAAACTAAGACGCAAAACTTTCGTTTCGTTTCTCCTTTTGGGGGCTATGTTGACGATCGTTGAAAATGAAATACACACAGGTAATCTAGATCTAATCTGCTGTTCACTTCCACCCTAAGACTTAGTTTAAAATGTTAATTATATAACACGAAAAACTATGGCTTTGAAGGCATTTTCAAATTGAAGTGTACCGCCATTAACGATCGAAAATTTGAGCGAAATTATTCACTCTGGCTAAGGTCAAAAACTCTCACTGGTGAAAAAACTGTTAGCGCTTGGTCGGTCAGAAATCCCAGTGAGAAAACTGACGTCATTTTAACGCGGTCAGAAACGGCAGTTAGTGCTGCTATGCCTAACCGGTTAGTCTCACCGTCCTCACCGAGAAAAAAAGACGGTTAGCCCAGTGAGAAATTACGTCATCATTCTCTCACCGGTGAGGGTTTTTGACCTTAGCCTTTACTACGTACGATGTTGGCGCCATCCGATAGCAGAAGCTGTCAGTGGGCAAATAAACTGAAAATGAATTTTATACATAGATAAGATAAGGTAAGGTAAGATAAGATGAGCAGGAAATGAGTCTACTAGCACGATATAGATACGACTGTCTCTCTGCAGGAGGCAAAGAGGTAGCCGTGTCTCCCTTCAGCTCTTTTCCAGTATGTTGGATCATGGATGAAGAAAAGATGGATGGGATAATCCATTGCCGTCCTCAGTAAGTTTGATTTTGAGGCGACATCTGGAGCTTTGCATAGTACTAAATATAATCATCTGCTTAGATTGATTAATAAAATTAAAAATAGACTAAAAACAAAATAAAAAATAAAAAAACTTGCTAAGCACACTTTTATCCTTAAAAGCTACTTAAAATATGAATTTCTTTTTTAAAAAATTTCTAGTACTACGCAAATCGAAACGGTGGTAGTGGTGGTGAAGTTTCAGTTTAGTACTACGCAAAGCAGAAAATGAAACTATTTTTCTTTATTTCCCAGACAGATTTGGTTTAGTACTACGCAAATCCACTGAGAGCGCCACTGTAAAAAAAACTCACGCTCGACGCATAGGAGTGTCTCATCCATCTTTTCTTCATCCATGGTCGGATATAAGAAAGCCTGTCAGTCTCGGGCGACAGTTTACAACATTACCGATAACAGCATACAACAAGTCGACTCTTCAAATCAACAAGCACACTTTAATAATCGTTCGAATGATACATGGTAATTCTTTTCTTTCGAAATACCACCGAAGAAAAAAAATGGTCAGAGAAGACAAAAAGTTATCAAGATCTTCTGTTTATCCCGGGCAAAACTGGGTCCCTTGGCTTCAGTGAAAGTTGACTAAATAACCGATAACAAAGCATAAAGGAACTCGATTCTTCAAATCAATAAGGAGACTGTGTTATGCTCTATAATAATCTTTCGAAAGACACGTTATTAGATATTTATCGAAATGCGTCCGAAGCACGAGTATTGGTTACATCAGACAAAACGTTATCAAGGCGTTGGAAACATTTGAACACCAGGAGCATCGTCTACAGCAGGAGATGATGGAATTATTGAAAAACAATTTGAGTTATCAATGATGTCAACAAAATAATAACTGGATCGAGCCATCTATGAGCGCTTAGCTATTCAAACGTGTCTAAGAAAATGATAAGCACCAGGCTGAATTCTCCATGAATACTGTGGATGCACGTTCAAACTAATGATATCAATAACAATAAAGAATAATGAAGTCTTATTGTTGCTGACATCATGCATTAAATATACATTTAATATATTTATTTTAATAACTTTCTGTTGAAATTCTACTGCCAAAGAAAGTCCTTATAATTCCATGAATGTAAATAAATTATTTTCAGCTTTTTTAATGTTCAAAATTATTTTCTTATACTTTACTGAATGGCTACCAGACATATGTGCACAATGCTAAGTGTGGACTTTTCCAGGCAATTATTTAGACATGTGCCTGTTATCGCGCTCATAGAAGGCTCGATCCAGTCTTTATTATTGATTATTTAACTGCTTTAGGTTGTTCTGTTTACTTAAAACTTTAATTATCCGGGGCAACCCCGGATGCCTCTGCTAGTCTTCTATATAAATAGAGAATAAATTTGTGAGTTTGTAGATGTGTTTGCTTCCTATACAAATCTACAGTTTTATTCCGATTTTGATGAAACTTTGCACACTTGCAAAAGAGGAGACTTTGGATTCCACTATTTTCAGAAATGTTATATGAAGAATAAGTTCTATTATGATACAAAAGGCTTTTCGAGAGTTGGAACAGAGCTCGAGCTCAAGTCGAGTAAAATGGGATTCATCAAGGCGCGGGTATGCGGCGGGAGTAAATGTGACTCTCTTCAGGTGTGCAGCGAACAGAGCTCGTTTCACGGTGAGGGGCAAAAAGTTGCACAACCACCAGAAAAAATATAGAAAGGGAACGAAATGTGGATAAAATAATAAGATAAAATAAATAAAAGACTCTTTGACCACAACAAAAATATAAAAGGAAAAATACGACCTTATTCTGTAAGCCCTTTTCGAGGGCGAAGCTCTGATCATTCAGCAGATAAAACAGGGAGTAACCAGGAAAAAAATAATGAGTATCTTCGGGAAAGCGCAGGAAAAAATAATGGAAAAGCGCATACAGGATAAGGTCGTATCTTTACTTTTATATTTTTGTTGTGGTCAAAGTCTTTTTTTTTATTTTATCTTTTATTCTGATATGATGAATAAATTCTTTGTAGAAATAGTGGAATCCAACGTCTCTTTTGCATCAAGGTACCCACAGATCGGCGAGGTCAGTCTTGGTTTTATTTATTGTAATAATTACTTTGTTAACTATGGCAGTACAGCCAACTCCTGACCTCCAGAGTAATAACCCTCTAGGTATAAGTATTAAAATCTCGATATGTTTCATGATGACAACCCCAACGCACGCTTATGCAACCTTATACGGCAAGCTAAACTTAAAATTAAGAACCCTTAAAAGCAATATATTACCACCCGTATAATAACTCACTATGGATGGAGATGTTACGGAATTCTTCAGTGGAAGTTTGAAGCATTTCCGCCTTTCCATTCGCTCCTAATTTTTGCATACAGGTTAGCTCCTGATGACAACACATTATAGCAATTTTTTCTTTTAAATTTCGGGCTTTTCTCAACAAAAATATTTTAAATAGGTTCATTTTTTTCTGCATGTCTATGGAGTTTTAATTACGTGGAGCAGTTTGTGACGTCAGAATTTGTTTTGCCATTATGATTGTTTTTTTAAGAAAAAAACTTTTGAAAATAAGGATGGTAAAAATGCTTCATATTTCTCTATATATTTTTTCCATCTGAATGTAAGAAATCCAACCACATTCCCAAATTTATTATGAACAGCATTAAATGCAACACCCACAACCCGGTAGGTATAAAAGTTATTAGGGCAGCGCACAAAAATTATCATAACTTAAATTTAGAGCAAGATTATAGCGATCTTACTAATACCAAAATAGACCTGTACAGTACGCACCTTGAACTGCACCCCATAGAGTTTGAGAAATTCATGTATAAGGCGCACTTTCTGAATCAAAACAAAACCCATGTTTAATCTCGTAGGATTAACAGAAAGTTCAGCAAATTCAAACACTCATGAAGGCACCCAACAAACCGTTGAATTAAACCCCAACAAATCTAGTATTAACCTCTCAGAATGAAATGAAAATTTTGAATAAAGGCTTTAAGTTCGCCATTAACAACAACAAAGAAGACCTTACAATAATCGGCAATATCTGTAGGGGATCCCCGTTCTCCACCCCAGCCAAAATACAGAACTCCAAATTATGTGTAAATTTTAATTAGCTAAAATCTTAGCCTGACGAGATATCATCCGCAACGATGCACTGAACTTAGAAATCGAGAAACTGAGAAACAACTTAAAAGCAAGGACTGCTATTTTCTTAAAGATAAGAGCAGTTGCGTTGTCGTCCTAGATAAGAACACCATCTTAGGAACTTCCTCCAACAGGGACCTTACAATAGTCTTAGTAACAATCCACTGTACACTGCCATATGACTGAATTATGACCATCTGCTTAGTAATGGGAGTAACTACTCTTCGCCGCTGTAACTGCTGCTAGGCGTCGTGACATGGACGCAAGAAGTGCGCGGTGTCTCCGCTGGTATGACAGTCCATTCCGCTTGAAGCGCTGTCCACAGAGGTTCTTAAGTCATAGGTGGAAAGTCCTATGACTCCAGTACATGGCGGTCAAGGTCCTCCCACAGGTGTTCGATTAGATTGATGTCCGGTGAATTAGTGGGCCAAGGGAGCACTTGAAAGTCAATAGAATGTTCCTGGAACCAATCCAGAAAGTGACGTGCCTTGTGGCAGGGTGCATTGTCCTGCTGGAACACACCACCACATTGGGGGAACATACTGAGCATGTACGGGTGCTGCGATTGACAAATAGCCACAGGCATTTAAATTACCCTCTAAACGAACCAGTAGACCTAACTGCTCCCAACAGAAGATTCCCCCACACATGGACAACCCTCCCCAGCTTGTTCTCAGCCCACAATAGCCTCCTGCAGTCGCTTTTCATGGCGTTGACGACGCACTCGCCATCGTCCGTCAATCTTATGGAGCAAAAATCTTGACTCGTCGGAGAAGGCGACCTTAGCCCACTCGTTTGTGGTCCAATGGCGGTGCTGACGTGCAAAATCTAGGCGCCGTTGATGATAATCTTAGGTCAACATGGGTGCAGCAATTACGCGTCGACAGTTCAGGTCCATCCGTATTAGGATGCGTTCAATCGTAATGTCGGATACACGTCTGTTGGCACCACTGTTGATTCTGGTGGTCAGTTGATGGACTATGGCTCTCCCGTCACCCCAGTGGTCGATGGCTAGTTACCCTTTAAGTGATGGCATTGGGACGCGATTTTTGTCCCTGCTGTACACTCTGTACACCTTTACTACAGCGGACCGTGAAGAGTTCACCCTTGCTGCGATAACGTATTGTCATCCCTTTTCGGATGTCTGTTAAATCCGGACGTTTACCCATCTTGAAGCTCGTGCACCTGCCGTTTGATGCACCAGCTTTAAAGCTTTCTCAGCCTGTTATGCAAATTTTGCAATGTGAAACCGTTGTTGGGGCGAACCATGAGTGTGCCTTGAAGGGGTGCTGGCCATAATTACATTTCTGGCACGAGTGAAACTGACACCCAAAGAATTCATGTACAATCTTTCGAGTCTCTAATCCATGCCGTCCAGAAAATACAGACCTATTTGTCTTTCTGATATGACAGTGTACATATTGGTCAGAAGAACCAAGGCTTGCATTAAAGATTGCAAAACGTTCTTTAAGAACTCTTACACTAAAAATTTAGTACCGAGTGACCCACGATTAACGCGCCTCTATTGCCTTCCCAAGACGCACAAACCAGGAAACACCATGAGACCCATAGTTAAAAACACGGAATCCCACACAAGCACAATAGCGATGATTCTACATAACTATTTTAAGAAATTCACTCTACCCGGATATAATTATGCAATTAGAAATAGTCTAGAGCTATCGCAGAAGTTGGCCAATTTCACGGTTCCCGAACAACCCATCCTGGTCTCTCTTGGGGTTACAGCTATGTTCCCAAGTATACCCATTGACGAGTCCTCATCCATCTTAGAAGAATTCCTACACCATAACGATGTACAGTCATGGAAAAAAAATGCTCCCTAAATCTGCGTTGCTATACTTTTAAATGAGCTTTTAAAATAGGATTTTAAACTTTAGATTATTTTCTGACTGAACTAAACGATATAAGAGATCTAGTCGCAAAGTATTAAACGCTCATTTAAAAATAAAACAGTACAGAGTGAGGGAGTGTTTTATTTTTTGTCCATGACTGTACGATTAGCTACGGTGACGGACAGCCTTTTACTAAGTAGATTAGTATGTTTAACAACTTTTTCCTATTTGGCAACAAATAATTTAAGAAAAACCAAGGCACACCGATTTGGGCAGCTGTTTAACTCGCTAACCTTTATCTTTATCATCTTGAAAACCTGGCTCTTAATTATATCTACTTCCCGGAGGTCTGGTGTGGGTACGTAGATGATATTCTCACAATCTCCAAAATTGACCAGTATGACCTACTCCATGACAATCTGAATAAATTTAGTCTTTCCATTAAATTTACTGGGGTGAAGGAACAAGCTGGGATCTCTTTTCACATACTGATCTGCAGAGAGGGAGACGGGCCTACCTTCGATATATATATAGGAAGCCAAATTAAGTACCATCATGCTTAAGAAATGACTCTAGCCATTGCTTCGGACAAACTGTCACAGCCTACAATGACATGATTGCCAGCGACTTTGATATGAAAAGAGGAAGGAGGAATTCAAGAGGATTAAAGAAGCGGCACGAAAAAACGGGTTTTATGAACATACCTTGGATAAACTCATTAAAAACAACTCTTCAAGAGGAGGATTTGTCGATGCAAGACACTTCAACCTTCAAATAAAAAATACACGAGGTATTTTAGTGTGCCTTACAAATGCCCTCTAAACAGAATTGGAGAAAATCAACAAATTTGATCTGAAGATAGCGTTTAAAAGCGAATACATAAGAGATCGGGGATATACCTATTACCCTACCAAACAAGCCAAAAGAAATACATCGGCCAGACTCGTCAGAAAATGGAGACCAGAGCCAGAGACCATCTGTAGCATGTCAGGAATAACAGACCTGACAGATCGGTGATGGCGGATCACATTTTCCGGACAGGACATAACTTAAAAATAGATGGACTTAAGATCCTTCATGTTGTCGACGACCCCAAAAAAGCTAAACTATTTGGAATCATGGGAGATCTGGAAGAACCAGGGAGATTCTTTGCTGAATCCTCATGGAGGAGCCATGGATCTCACCAAATGGAAGACATTATTGGATCACACAAGAAAATCAGCTTAGATCTAGTGCAAGCCTTCTAGGTCCGCGCTTCCACTCCCCAATCGGGAGTTTCCTCTACCTTGTTTGTCCTATTTTTTTTCTCATCGGCATAACTATTATAAATACCCTGCGTTTTACTTGGTTAAATCGATTCATACTGAAGATGGCTACATAAAAAATACAAGTGGAATCCAATTTCTCATTTGAATGAAGCTATCCAGAGATCGGCAAGGTTTTATTTTTTATATAATTGATTTGTTTGCACGTATGGTCTTGAAAGCATGAGGAAGGTCACTGTATACCTCAGATTTCGTAAAAATAATAATGTAGGGCAAAGTTTTGATTTATAAATAAGGTTCAATTTGTAACAATGCATAGAATTACATGTACTGAGTTTTCGTATTAATGATAATTCTCAAAACTTAGCATGTTTTTCAAAATCATTAAAAATGAAGACTTACTGGAAAAAAAGTTACCAGACAATTGAAAAACTGAGCAAGTGGTGAGTAATCAAGTACTAATCGAAGTTCCCGGGCGGCCCTCAACGATGAAAGCATATCAAAAGAAGAACTGCTACTGCTAGTATGTACAGAGTGATGAATGGCAAGTTTTGCTTCAAAACAAAGCAGTGCGAATTGCAAAAACTGATTACCAAATAGTAAGTAACCCCAAATATTTTCTTTCGAATTCTCATTATGAATGTTTACTGTATTACAACTTTGTCCCATAAAAATGAAATATTGGAAATTGTTATAAAAATGACAAACACGAGACGTGTTTAACCAAAATGCAACTTCAGCATCACGTTCAAATTTAAATTACAAAAATCCAGGCTATTTAGCTATGTTACACAAACAAATATTTTAAAAATGGAAAATTAATAAAGATAATCTATTTTCAGAAACGTCAAAAAATGGAATACTTCTTTTCTATCCAAAAAAATTGTCATATTCCTGTAGAAACTTTTTATGCAAATTGACCGAGCATGTATAGGTTTCCATTTATGTTATTCTATTTGTGCTTCTCAACATGGGAGGTTCGCAAACAAATTCGCAGATTTGTCACCATCCGTTCGCAAACAAATTCTGGCATTACGAGAACATGTCCGTAGACAGAAACAAATAGCAACAGACAAGTGCTCGCAGTCAGCAGTTTCTAAGATATTGGCAAGACAATGCTCAAGGATATAGAGTGAACACACAATGTGCAAACTGCGGAAGAAACCGGAAAACCACCCCAGAGATGAAAGGTTTTTGCAGAGGATTGTTAGGAAAGCCCCATTTCAGTCTTCCAAGCACTTTCATCAACAGTGGTTGCGGTACGTGAACGTATCTAACCAGACGACTGTTCGACGTCTACATCAGCTGAAGGTTTCATGCCGTATTCCAAAAACCAAACCCCTATTAACTCCGAAGCAGAGAAATGAGAGGTTGCACTGGTGAAAACAGCACATCGACTGGACTGTTGATGAGTGGCGAAGACTGGTGTTCTGCGACGAGTAGCAATTTGACTTAGATTTTGGTGATAAAGGTTGTCGAGTTTGGCGCCGTAAGAATGAGGCACATGAACCGCTACATCTGAAGAAAACTTAAATTCCCACCTATTATGGTGTGGGGTACATGCCAACATATGGCACTGGACGCTTGGGGTTCATCAACAGTTCCATCAATGCACTTTACCAAGATATTCTGGATGCTTTCCTGATACCTGCACTTGAAGACTATCAATGAATGATGAAGACAATTTTCCATCTTTACTCATGCGGCCAAGTCAACCTGCAAGTGGCTAGAAGACCATTATATCCCAGTTCTCTCATGGCCGTCGAACTCACCCGATCTCAACCCCATTGAGAACCTTTGGAGAAATGTGAAACAACGTCTATACCTCGAGAAACCATCAAACATAGCAGATTTGAAAGTGAAATTGAAGTCAATTTGGGCTGAAGTTACTCAGGAGGAATGTAACAAGCTCGTATCATCAATGCCACAACGAATTTACGCCGTCATTCTGGCAGAAGGATGACCAACGAATTATAGCAGAAACAAACTTCACCTAGTTTGAATTGTTTATTTGCGTAAGTTTATTTATTCTATTTTTGTCGGTAGAAAGGAAGTATTCCATTGCTTTGACATTTTTGATGATAGATTATCTTTATTAATTTTTCATTGTTTAACATTTAGCTAAATAGCCTTGAATTTTGTAAATTAAATTCGCCAGATGCTGTAGTTGCATTTTGGATAAACACGTCTTGTGTTTGTGTCCTATTTTAAGATAACTTCCATTATTCCAATTTTATAACACAAAGTTGTATTTCTAAGTGTTTTCATGTGTTCATTTTTACTGTATATTCACATTTAGGTATTGAAAAATTTTATTAAAAAAAGACTAACAACGCCGGAATCTAAAGACTAAAATACCCCGATACATTTTGAATATAACATTCTGAATGCGAATGTTTTGAAAACCGGATGGGTCATAATTGAACATTCGTGTCCAGGAATTATTGACAACGAACATAAATACAGGGTGATTCAGTCAATTTCTGACCATTTCAGTACTATGATTTATTGACCCATTAATGTTTTCAAACTTAGCATTTCATCATGATATTTTAGGTAGTTCGGAGTTTTTATTCCCGTGGAAAAGTCTTGATGATATCCTCAATGTGGCCACCACGAACGTTTAAAACTGCTCGCAGCCGAATGGTGAAGTTGTTCCTAACTCTATCTAGGATTTCTGCATCCAAAGGGTGCAGCAGTCGACAATGCTTTGTCGCAGCTGGTCTAGGGTTCTTAGTGCTGTAGTGAACACACTGTCTTTAAGGAACCCGCAGAGATAAAAATCACATAGGTTTAGATGAGGACTCGAAGGGGGGGCCAAAGAAAGGAATCGATCTAGAAACCTGTTTAAAACGACACAATTTCCGAATTTCAGATTGAGAAATTCAGCGCTTCATTAGTAGTGTGAGGCCTAGCCCCATCCTGTTAAAATCATTGATGTCGAAGCGATATACGCCTCTTTCGCAGCTCGGGGATGAAGGTTTCCAACAGGTTAAGGTAAGCCTGTAACGTTACGGTGCCTTTAGAAAAGAACAGACGAAGATGCCTCTTTTGGAAATTCCGCACCAAGCCATAACCTTTCGTGGATGAAGAGTGACTTATGGATCTCATGAGGGTGCTAGGAACCCCTAAAACGAACGTTGTGTTTATTAACGTCACCTGACAGATGGAAGGAGGCCTCATCTGATACCCACAGGTTGTGCACAATATTCTGGTTGGCTTCCATTTCTGCTCCAAACTCCATCGCAAATTGATGTCGCTTCTTTTTTCCAGTGTCTATTAACTTCTGATAAACATGGATCTTATCCGGAAACAGGTGTAAATCCTTTTTCAAAATTCGCCACGTATACGACAGCACTTCAATGGATAGGCGGCGAACAGATTTTTTGGTACGGGAATAGACCAACCTTGTGCGAACAACGAGCTTCGCTCCCGCTTTTTTTCTTGCCTTTAACACATCCAGTGGCACGAAATTGCTTGACAAAATCCATGATTGCTTGCCTGCCTGGTGCGCCTCGACACTTATCCTCCTCCCGGAACTTTCGTTGCACACTAACAGGTGATTTTGTCTCGAAATACCATTCGACAACCTTGCATTTCTGCTCCGTTGATAAAGCGGGCGCCATTTTTCAACAATACGATTTTCATGCATTGCCGTTGAAACAAAAACTCCAACTATTTAGAAATTCGATATGGCGCTCATATTCTTTTAATTGTTTATCCCTAATGCACATCATTCGAGAACTTGATTGAATGACCTTGTATGATGCAAAGACAGTAACTAGATAAGGCAGTGTTTATCGAGGGGATTAAGGAATCACACAAAGGTACGCGGACGTTGTCAACATCGAACAACGGGAGCTTCGTCTTGAGTAGGATTGTATAAGAGCTTCTACGTCAAGGGCAAGGAAACATTAAAAGAATGATGAATCTAAAGCAAGATTTATACCTAAGTCTAAGGTATCCAGTTATGCTCCCGGGGGGGTGAAAATGGATAACATTTTAAGAAGGGCAAATAAAAGTGCCGGGTGATGCCAATTATCAGGCAATGTGTGGAATATCAATAGGTATATAAGGAATAATTGTTCTATCTCACCTCTGAGAATTATAAAACAAACTTGAAAGTGTAAGAATACATAGAATTCCTGTTGTTTGGGCTTTACTTACAATTGATAGTTTTCAGAAGTTAACCTCTTAAAAATCTTAAAAAAATAATCAATAACTGAAGACACTGGAGAGTTAGCCCAATGGAGTTACTGAGAAAAAGTTAAAGGTAACAGAGAAGGTAGCCCAATCGTTCGAGCGAAATTTGACGACATAAACATTAATTAACAAAGCATACACGAATTCAAGTCTTCGAAACTACCGTATGGTTTTATATCCTGTAATTTTTTTTCAAAGGATTATAATAATTCATATCTATCGAAATGCCTGACAAAAAACGAAAGAATATTGGGCAGAAAAGACCAAGTTATCCGGGCATTGGATAATATGAACAGTTTCGTCTATAGACGGAAATTGTAGAATTACTGACAAAGAAGAATATATATAGAGAAGAATGTTTGTT
Source organism: Rhysida immarginata (assembly GCA_023313115.1). Classification (NCBI taxonomy): domain Eukaryota; kingdom Metazoa; phylum Arthropoda; class Chilopoda; order Scolopendromorpha; family Scolopendridae; genus Rhysida; species Rhysida immarginata. The sequence goes on from JAHWFO010011298.1 coordinate 108,689, forward strand.
TGAGGGTTTGTGGGTGGGTTTGTTTCTTAAACAAATAGGCAATTTTATTCCGATCTTGAAGTAATTTTGCACACTTGACCTATGAAGAAGGTCACTATCTCAGATATCGGAAAGAATTATCGATAATAAATCGATATTCATTAAGACAGGGCATATTAATAAATTGTATCTCATGACCAACAATGCAGGCAGAATTTGTGCAACAATAGCAACAACACGCCATTCACAAATACTGCGCATAGGACAGTATCACTTTAATAAGTACACACAAAAATATACATATTTTAGTTTCTTCTTGGTCCACGTTTTGCTGCTATCACAGCTACTCTCTGGGCCATACTGTCCACAAGTTTTTGATACGTTTCGACAGGTGATTTTCGTCATTCTGCCTTAAGTGTCTTGAACCATCCGGTCACGGATTTCGGGCGTTCCGCACAAGCGCCCATGACGTAGTGAACGGTCGTTTTCGGGATGTTTAGGAGGGTTGACATCTTTCTAACAGTTTTACCTGCAAGATGGCACCCAACAATGGAATTGATAAGTTTTACAGCATTAACGCAAGCATCATCTCATAACAGAATACTGTTTTGTTCTGGGAAGAATTTCAACTATGAAATTGCAATGAAATATCCCATTTTCATGTAAATCAGGGGTGTTTCATGCCTTTTGATAGAGTAGTGTATAAACCAACAATGCTCCCTTCACTTTTTCTGCTAAGCCTCTATTTGAAAGATATAAGATTTTGACAATTTATCAACTCTATGAAATTCGTCTTCTTTGTTTTACCCATAAAACTTTAAATGTTATGGGCGTTAATTTAATAACCAATATTAAATATTGTTCTGACATTCATGATCATAATACTCGCTATAATATTAATATTTATTTACCCTTCTTGTCCTGTACTTATTTAAAGCTTAGTGTTTCATATTGTGCTTTGAGGCTATCGGGTTCAATCCCTGATAAGATACTAATAATTATTCTTTATTCTATTTTAACCTTAAGCAATTTTACCTCACTAACTTAGAATAATTTTTATTTTTCAACAAAATTGACACTCACCTCCCTCCGGGTCTGACCTGACGGGCCATTCTTGGTTTAAAGTGTCATACAATTAAATTTTAAACAACAAAAAAATTAAAACAAACAAACAAAAAAAAAAACCAATGTAAGGCAAAGTTGTGCTTTATACGGTTTGATTATAAAAGAACTTCACACTTAAAAATTTATTACATCAAACCTATTCAAAATACAGACACACCACATACGGATTCTTAAAGAAAAACTCTTGAAGTTTATTGTGACAGTTAAAGATGTTTATTATGCCCCCCCCCCCCCTGTAGTCGAATTCGTCCCAAACCCTTATTAACATGTCTCCATCAATCCCTCGTATCTCTACTCTAATGCGTTCTTTAAGCTTTTCTAGGTCACGGGGAAGAGGTAGGTCACCTTGTCCTTTACATACCCCCATAAAAAGAAATCAGTGGTGGATTAGTCAAACAAACTATAACCTGGATCTTGCAAAGTGGCCACTGCGGAGCTCCGACCTCACACCTTGTGATTTCTTTTTATGGGGGTGTGTAAAAGACAAGGTCTTCTCCCTACCCCTTCCCCGTGAGGTTAGGTTAGGAAAGAACGTATTGCGGGTTTTGGTCGAATTCGACTACCGATTTGATGTATGCCGTGTCACGACAGGAGGGCATGTTGAACATCTTTAACTGTCACAATTAACTTAACAATAGCTTAAGAATCCGTATATGGTGCATCTATATTCTGAATAGCTTTGATGTAATAAATTTTTAAAAGTATGAAGTTCTTTTGTAATCACTCTGTATATTAGGTTCAATTTGTAACAATGCATACAATTCCTGTTATTCAGGGTTTTTTAGAAGGGTTAGTTCTCTGAGCTTAACATTTTCTTGAAAATCTATAAAAATGAGCACTAACTGGAGATAAAAGTTACCAAAGTATTGAGAAACTGAGCATATGGTGAATGATCAAGTAGTCATCGACATTCCCAGGCCACCCTCGACTGCAAGAGTATACAGAGAATGACAAATCGCCATGTTTTGCTTCAAGAGATTGAAAGAGTATGAATTGCAACAACTGAGTACCAAGTAATAATAACCCCTAAATTTTTGTTTTCGAATTTTCATAATGAATTTTTACTGTATTATTTCTTAGCGTAATAATGTGTTCATTCTTACTATATGTTCACATTCATATATTGCAAATTTTAATCAAAAATGAGTCCGAGCAAAGCCGGAGATACCACCAACTCATTTGATAGCACAGCAGATTTAGACATTTCCTAAAATGTCCCAGATACATTTTGATCGTAATCTGATTTAGAAACCAAGGTGATGGATAATGCGGTGATTAAACGTTCGTTTCCAAGAATTATTACAAAGTGCGTAAAAAGATGATGCAATGACAGGAATGATACGGCAATGTGTATCGTGGAGTCTAAGAAATTACACGTGTCCATGCACTCCCTAACACGTCCAGACTGGCGAAAATATGTGTTTAGAAAGGAAAGAGAAAGAATCAATATTGATCAGAGAAATTCTGTAACAAAAATAAGAATAAAACTATCCGAACAAAAAAAATATCTCAACAAAGGGAGCTTCGTCTTGAGCAGGAGGGTGTGAGAGCTACGTCAAGGGCAAGGGGAAATGGTTTTATAGTATCCATTGATGTTCCCGGGTGGTGAAGAAAGATATCATTTTAATCTTAGGCATGAAAACAAAAGGTTAAATTAAGTCCTGAGCGACGCCGGTTTTCAGGCATGTGTACATAAAATTAAGTTGTCCATGTCCGCTAAGGGATTATCGTCTAGAGTAGTAAATTGTATAATTAAAGAAAAATAATTTCAGTTATTAAATCTCTTAAAGTTTTTCTGTTTGCCTACAACCGTAATTATCCCGGGCAACGCCAGATGCCTCTGCTAGTCTTCTATTCACTGAGTGAGCATATTATGAACACCTGACATGTTTATGCAATTGCGCCCACGGACGTCGCCACAATGTTGCTAGCGGGCCGAACCAATATAAAAAGGGAAACTAAGTGTCATCGATAACAGTAGAAGTGTTGCATTCTTCAACCATGGGTAAACGACGCGATTTAACAGCATTCGAACTTGGGATGATTGTAGGTGCTCGGAGCTATGGAGCGAGTAACAGCGAAACAGCAGCTTTCGTGGGGTGCTCAAGAGCAGCCGTCGTTATAGTATTTAAAGACTGGACGGTTAGCCGGAAGAGGGAGTCTGAACGTTCGCATTGTGGACTAAGAACGGATGGTTGATGATCGGACAGAACGGAGACTGTTACGAAGGTAAAGGATAACAGAAGGGCAACTGTGCATCAAATCACTGCTGACCTTAATCAGAGGTCCTCCAAAACGGTCTCTGAATGCACTGTCCGCCGCACACTGCATCGTATGGGATACGGAAGCCGAAGACTTGTCCGCACACTTTTGCAATGATTTGTTTTCACTTTCGATAAACCATGCAAGGAAAAGTTTGTGCAACAATAGGCCCGTCGTGCTCCCATCAACGATGGTACCAACGCGCAATTCACCAATAACAAGGAGCACAAAATGAAGATGCAATGTTAAATTAATCTTTCCAAGAATTATAAAATGATGATGCTATATGGATAAGTTTCAATTTGTAACAATGCATAGAATTCCTGGTATTCAGGCATTTCTTAAAAAAAAAAGAGTTCTTAGTACTGAACAATTTCTTGAAAATCTTTAAAAATGTTCGTAATTGGAGACAATCGAGAGTTAGCAGAATATTGAGATATAGTGGAAAGACGTCAGAGGAAGCACACCTTTAGCTCCGTGCTATATTGAGCAAATGGGAAGCAAGTAAATAGAAGAATCGGCGACCGCTAGACTGCACAAAGTGATGAATGGCCAAGTTTTGCTTCAACACATCGAGAGAAGAGTGGAAATTGCAACAACTCTAAGTATACATCTGAGGTAAGATTACGTGAGTAAAATTATTTAGACTAGCAGTGGCATCCTTGGAGAGGTCCAGCCATTTTGAGCCTTTAAAAAGATTTTTTTCGATTTTTCATTAAGAATTTTTACTGTATTAATTCTAAGCAGTTTCATGTGTTTATTTTTAAGATATTGCAAAAATTAATTTAATTTTTAGAGATTGTTCTGTTTACATCCAAGTGTAATTATCCCGGGCAACGCCGGGTACCTCTTCTAGTATTAAAATATTAAAAATAAATTAATATCGCAACGGTAAAACTTCGAGTAAAACTCAAGTGTGGATTATTTTCCTTTGATGACTGTACCATGGTAAATTTAGTTGTCTGTTGTTGCGAATTTGCTACAAACCGTGCTTAACAATGAAAATGCAAAGAAAATTTCTTTTTTTAATATTTGTAATGTTTCCGTAATGATAGTTTACTTTAAAAATTTTTTTAATCTCCAAACATACATTTAGGCGTTAAAGCGTTAATTCTTATAGCTGCATTGGACATAAGAACCATGGCCTGATCATTGTTGGCTATGATAAAAACATCGGAGGATATGTTTATACTTAATAAACTTAGTACCGGAGGTATTGCCACTCGCGTGGTCGGCGTGGTGCCTGCTGGAGGCTCGTCAAAATGTCCGTCTTGGGCAAAATAAATTTTAAATTAACATTAATGGAACTAAGATGGAAGATCTTAATGCCATCAAAGAAAGAAATGATATAATGGCGGAAATGGAACATCAGGCAAGTTTTGTTTCGTAAAATTTGTTGAGAATTTTATAACTGTCATATTGTAAAGTCAGAAATCTCATCTGGTTTTATTTTTGTTCCTTTTATTATCGTATTCTTTATTTATTTTTTTCGAAACAGCACGAAAGCATAGACCCCGCATATGCATGAGTACAACCCTTCAGGCTGAGGCGGACAATGATATGGTCTGGGGAATGTTTTCCTGGCATGCATTGGATCCGTTAATATGTGTTCTAGAACGTCTGGATGGCACAGCATACTTCCGTATCGTCGCCGATCAAGTCCACCCTGTCATTTTGATGGCGTACCCCAATGGAGATGGCTACTTCCAGCAAGACAATGCGCCATGCTACAGATCTCGTATTGTGCAGGACTTGTTCCTGGAACATGAGAGACTTTACATTACTTCGGTGGCCCCCACAATCCCCAGCTCCAAAGGGCCATCTTACCAGAATACTGGATCTCCCAGCTCCAAAGACTCCATCTGTAGGTTTCTCATCTGGCTTCTTGCCTAGTTCTGTGTATTTTCCCTGGTTATATCCTGCACAACCATGGAGTGTAAGCATTGCTTCGGACCGCTCGTTTCTTTTTTTCCCTGCACTATTCGATTGTCGATATGTTACTGACGGTAACTTATTGTATAGTCTGTCTTCAGGCGCTGAAGAAGTTGGCTTGGCCAACGAAATGTACATACATCGTTTATCCGCATTGTACTTGTGAAAAGGTAGAATAGTTTTCAGGTTTTTAACAGTAGATTAATAGGAATGGATAAGAATCCCTCTTACATTTATAAAGCTTGTGAAATCTGATTTCCCATTCTATTTAATATTTAATTTGTCTCGCAAATTTGACGCTTTTCCCAGACTTTTAAAAGCAGATTAAGACCTACCAATATTCAAAAATAAGGATAATACAAATGATATTTAGAACTACCGTCCAATATCTATAACTAGCGTTCCTGCAAAGGTGTTCGATCACTATGATAATTTATAGTTCTGTTCGTTCCTACCTATCACTACTTCAACATGGGTTCAATGCATAACACTCCACTATTTCAAGTCTTCACCTAGAAAAAAAGCCAAACAACTGAAACATCATACATTGTTACATCATAAGCCGACCAAATTTAAGGCTCATTATTGGTAGAAATACGGTCAACACTGGTCGAAACAAAGCCAACTAGAAAGACAGGGCGGGGCACTAAAATAATACATGACCAAAGTAAATTGAAAACAATGAGGATTTGATTTTTGCTCATTCTACTTTGGTCATGTGACCTTTTAGTGCCCCGGCCCAATGACGTACATTTAAGATAGACTCCAAATGCTATTGTTTACAGCAGCACACAGTAACGCAAATTGAGCCATGGCAGTTCTGGGCAGGAGTGAGCCGTGGAGTAATTAGCTGTCTGGCCGCTTTATTTTTGAAGATTTTGGGCCCGAGAAATAATTCAAAACCCTTTCTCAAAGTTGTTCTGCGTTCAAACAGACACGAAAAGGGATCAGGAATCATTTTTCACAAACATAAATCAAAAATACGTAAGTAGAATGAAAATACCTGAAAGACGATTCGAACGAAATTGAAATTGAAACCATGATCGAAAAATTATTTATAAAATATAATAAAATACTTCAAATACAAAGTAAACGTAAAGATAAACTTATCACTCCGTGATCGGCGTGTGAAAGAATTATTAACCAGCTACTCTCAAGTTTAGCCTTGTGTTTTGCATCATCTTCACTCACTCTCGGAATGACAGTTGTGGGCATGGAGCTTCCTAATTTGCTTCAAGTAACAACTATTACTGTGCCCGCGCCACGAGAAGGCGGTTGAGGTTCCAAAATCTCTCACATGGCGCGCTAGGTGCTTTGGCCAATCCATTTTTCTATAGGGTAATTTCTTTTTCGAAACATAATCAAAATATGAAATGACGTTCAGAGCAACCTTCCTTCCTTCAGAATGTAACGTTTTCCCTTTTACCATTTTTGCACGAATTTCCATATACAAAAATAACTTTCCAAGCCGTGAGTAACTTTGCAGTATACTACTCCTACCCTTTAGCAAAATGGATTGGTCAAGGCAGCTAGCGCGCTATGTGAGAGATTTTGGAAACGCAGCCGCCTTCTCGTGGCGCGGGCACAGTATTTAGGAGTCTATCTTTAATATACGTCATTGCTCCGGCCTGTATTTTTCGTGGACGTTTCACTTATTTCGGCTTTCTTTATATTCAGCTGATCTGAGAAGATATTAAATCAAATATTACGAATGATGTAATTTACATTGATTTTGAAAAAGCCTTTGATAAGGAAGATCACTCATTATTATTGGAAAACACTGGTTAAATTCTGTATGGACCGAAACTAAATTTCTTGGTTTATGTCTTATTTATCAAACCGAATCAATTTTATACCTATTAATGATAAGATCGCTAAAACTTTTACCTCAACCTCTAGAGTTCTTCAGGGGCCCATTTTTAATTTTAAACTTTATTAATGATATCTCAGAAAGCGTTAATTTCCCATTTTTATTTGCTGGCGATTTAAAATTGGCCAGATTGTTTTTAATTTGTGAGGATGGTATTAAACTCTGTACTGTGTTTATTAACAAAATCAAAAGAGATCTTGCAGTACAAAATTTTAGTTTAAAACCATCTAATTTTGGCATTCAATCCGCCTTCATCAGCGTACAAGAGAAATGGGATGGCAACCCCTACATAATGAGACAGTAAATGATATAAAAACACGATAAAGTTTAAGTGAAAAAGATACCATTCATTGAGATTTCTGATGGCTGACTCGAGTAAGGGGTGAGGACTTAAGAGGTTCATCATGCTTCTCTCCCAGTTCAGTATACCCCTCTGGTTTACTCTTTGGGCGAGCGTGCAAAGTGAGCTTGGCTCCTGGATCACTCGCGTCTTTCTTTTCACTTCACTGTTCGATTGTCGATTTTCGAATGAGGGGTGACGTCAGCCAATCGGAAGGTTACCAAAAATACGGGGTGACGAAATCGGAGTAAGTTGAATGGAAATAGGAACGTGTAAAAGCGAATTAAAAAAATAGAAATAAAATAAAACAAATTATGAAATATAAATAGAATAATAAACAAAAACAATTATTTAAAAAATAACATTACAACAAAATTCAATTATGATAAAATACAAAATATAAAAAATAAATAAATTAAACAAAAGTATTGATAAAACATGGTAAAAGCTTAACATAGATAAAAAATTACAGACCAAGTAATGGCGTGGACGAAGTAATTGACATGTACCAAATAGACCTGGTTGTATAAAAGTTTATCTGGTTGCGGACCAGATACGGCTTTGTAGATTTCTACACTTTATTAGGGCTACTAATTTCCGTTTATCAGATTTGTTCACGATCTTGAGAGTTTCTTCAGTGCTGCAGGGGGGGAGGATTTTCTTGTCCAAAGTGGATGGAAAAATCGGGTGACAAAACTACGAACTGCATTCCTATATAGTACTTGTCACATTGCGTGCATTGGAGGCGTTAGACACGGCATCGGTTGAATGAATTGTTGTCGTCGCCTGCAGTGCAACGATTGAAAGACGCACAGCATGAATTTGGAGATCGGAAAGAGATATTGACATTATACTCAAAGAAAATATGGGACAAGGCAGAAACGCCTGTACCGAAAAATGGGAATGAAAACCATAGTCTCAGCGGTTGTTTCTTAGGTGAAGACTGTTGATCTACAAGACAATTTAGGTTATCTTTTCTCTGGTGGATAATGCGGAAAACTAGGATTGGGGGTATAAATTGGTCTTTGCGAAGAAATGGCCGACTTACTCGGTCCCCTGGCCATTGCAGGCCTGTTGCACGAGGATGACGAGCATCTACTGGAATTTAAACGTAAGTAAGAGGCGTTATGTTCCAAGTTAGAAATCTTACGATCCGAACAAGCTACTTCGAACAAGCCGGAAATTCCAGTATTGCTACTTCTTTCAAGTTCCACAGCAACGTTCTCAACTTAAGGGATATTGAATTTGACGAAAATGAATCCACACTATCGAACAAAGGTCTTAAACACAGTCTCCCGACCAAGCCGTCCATGTATTTACTATACGATTTCCGACACTGAGAATGCCATATCCCTATCTACCCCGGACAGAACACCCCTGCGCACTCTAGCCGGCACCATTCTACGTAAGATGTTTACCGGTCTTAAAAATCGGCCGCCGCGCAATAACCAGAAGGATGACGTCAACGCCACTTCCTCCATTACCCGCAATGCACTAATTGTTAAAACTGACAAGGGCAATGCCTCGGTTGTGATATATCGTGAGGACCCCAACCTAAAAGTCTCTACCTTTTTCTCTGTTAATAACTTTGCTGATTTAATGTCTGACCCTACCAATACCTTTCATAATGCTATAGTTAAAGTTGTCAATGCTTCCCCGAGGTTTAAATATCTTGAATATCATAAATCAAACTACGTAAGTGAAATGAAAAAACTGAAAGATGATCGAAACGGAATTGAAATTGAAACCATAATCGAAACTTGCTTATAAAATATAATATACTAAAATACTTAAAATATAAAGTTAACAAGACGTTAAACTTATCACTCCGTGAACGGAGTGTGAAAGAATGATTAATCAGTTACCCTCATGCTTAGCAATGTGTTTTGTATAATCTTCAGTCGCATTCGGCTCCATACCCGGACCTTCCCAATATTCCCAATTGGCTTCACATATGGCGGTAAGTTTCGGGCTCTAATATATGTTATTGAGAATTATATATTCAGGATCTCTATCGAAAACGTCATCAATATCAGGCCCAAATAACAGCGCTCTTAGCCAAAGGCAATTTTATCAATACAAGAATCGTTTTCCCCCTTAATATTATTATTTAAAAATATATTTGTTGCCATTTTATAATACTTGCAAAAAATTCTTAAATCTAAGTTGTTCTTGAGTGCATGAAAAATCGGCAAGGAAGAAATTTTTTTTATTCCCTCCTCCTTGTTTGAGCCTGATATTAATAACATTTTCATCGTCTGTTGTGACGCCTGAAGTTTAGAAGGCAGGGGGGGGGGGGGGTAAACTGATAGCTTTTTCTGTCAAACTAAGATGGCAGCATCGTGAAGACTGCTTCCTAATGTTTTCTGCATTATGCATTTTGTCATTTCAATGACAAATCAGTAATTAATAATGAGTATGTGAAATAAAATATTTATGATGGAATTTGACAAAAATAAATTAAATAAAAAAATAACTAAAATTTAATTAAAACAAAATAAGAATAGATTAATTAAAAGATAAACAAGTGTAATAAATAAAGCTCTTGATTATGTATTAGCACAAAATAAATGACTAAAAGTAAAATATCTAAGTGCACTTATTAATAAAACAAAGTCTGTAAAAAGATAATTAAATTTATTCATTGCTTTGAACACTTTGTTGTTACAAAAGTCATTGCGTCAGCGAAAATGAAATTAATTTCAGATATTGCAAAACTGAAAATATCTTTTTTTAATACATAATTTATTTTACCATTTTATAGAGTTACCTTTTGCCGTAATAACAGTCAATTCTTTTAGGCAAAATAAGCGTGTAACATACTCATCTCAAACGTTTTTGATGCATTCAATGAGATCTTTTTCTGTTTCTTGGCGCGGATTCTGAATTCTATATTTTTTTATTGTCCATAGATTTTCGACTGGATTCATGTCAGGCAAATTTCCTGGCCATTTCAAGACACTTATTTCCCTTTTCCCGTTGTTTGGATGTATATGCTGGTACAGTCATCAAAGGGAAATAATCCACACCTGAATTTTAATCTAAGTTTTACAGTTTCAAAATTAACTTATTTTTAATAATTTAATATTATATTTAGTGTTAATATTATTAAGATTATTAAATTTAAATAATTATAAATAAAAAAAACGCAATAAAACAACACATTAGCTTAAAAATGTAAAATTAAGTATTAAACTCGTGTGGATTTCTTTTGTTTGACTGTACACAATCCTGTTGGAAAATATCCTCTACTGATGAACAAACCTTAATTAGAGTAACAGACTTCCATCAGTTCTATACAAACCTTAGTATTGATCCGGCTCTTCACAAACAATTCAACACTTTGACTATTAAAACACCCCCATACCATAAGTTTTTTAAGTGTTTTACTTCTCGGTTGACATTTGAAGGCATTGAATATCTTTTATATCTCTCAACAGATTTCTTTTGTGGAAAGAGGAACGAGCAATTACGTCAGATTTCTTAAAAAAAATTTTGCAAAAAAATTTATCCAACTGTTTCTTGGAAATCACTATATTGATCTAATTCTCATGAGTAGATAGACCGTCGCTTTACGCGCATATTAATGAGGTGGGCGTGGTTTATTTGATCAAATTAACGTCCTCCCCTCCCTTAATTTGGGCGTTGGTCATTTAGTTAGGGCGTTGGTCATTTAATTAGGGCGTTGGTTGATTAATTAGGGCGTTGGTTGATTAGGGCGGTGGCCCTTTAATTAGGGCAGTGGCCCTTTTATTTGAAGGGCGTGGTCGTTTCGCCCCTACTTGTACGGGCATGACACAAGCTGTTTGCGTGTCGGGGCTTGTGAAAACAAGTTTTCACAAGCCCCGACATTTAAATACCATGTGTCACACCCCATTTTATTCTTTTATTCAATTTTTATTGTTTTATTCAATTTTTATTGTTTTATTCAATTTTTATTCTTTTTATTCAATTTTTTTTCTTTTATTCAATTTTTTTTTCTTTTATTCAATTTTTGTTTATTTTTATTTTTGTTTTGTTTGTTTTCTTCTTTTCGTACTTTGCTTGGGTTTCTCCACGTTCCTCCTAGGTCGATTTCATCTTCTCCGATTCTCTCGAAGAGTTCATCGTCGCCGTCTTCGATGACATAGTCAGCATGGGCGTTGGTGCAGGCATCTTCAACGGCATAGTCTGCGTGGGCGTCATCGTCGGAGTCACTGCTTACATCAGACGATGGAGAAAAGGTTGTTTCGGTACCCCTGTCGCATGTTGTCGGTTTAACGTCGGTAAAATGTTCAATCTCGATCATCACAGCTAATGAATACGCGGCGCTCGGTGTTTCATAACGGACTCGATTGGCTCCGTTACGGAATATCGGATTGCTCCATGTATTTTCAGGTGAGGATGGCAAGATTCTTTCTGCGTTTCTCACTTCCACACCGAGCAATTGGCTCAAAACGAGACAATGCAGTCCACCATAAGCATAAAAACGCGTGGTGACGTGTTTCCAATAGTTTATGATCCCGGGTAGCGTAGAGTACGGTAAATCTAAAAAAATATTTCTCCGGCCTGGTAATGTGTAATTGACGGCTTTGAGTCGCTCCCAATCACCCTGACTGAATTTTATCTCGTTTTCTTCGGGCAATAAAATAGAATAATGGGCTTTGAGTCTATAGCCGCATATATCCAGCTGTCTTTTCGTACGTTCATCGAGTTTTCGTACCTCATACAAGCCACAAAACGCTAGCTCGTGGAAAAATATTTCACCACTGTGTTTTAAACGTATTGGCACCGACTGTAACACCTTGTACTAGAGAGAGAGAGAGAGAGAGAGAG
>JAHWFO010011303.1:0-12401 GCA_023313115.1 Rhysida immarginata
TGTGCTCGGCTTGTACCACATTTCTTAACAGATGAGCAAAAACGAAAAAGAGTGGATGCTTGCACGGAATGCCAACCCGAACTTTCTGGATTCAATTGTGACAGGGGAGAAAACTTGGGGCTACCAATATGACCCCGAAACAAAACGACAGAGCATGGAATGGCGGTTCCCAACATCTCCGTAAAAACAGAAATTCTGGTATGAAGAGTCAAGAACAAAAGTAACATTGGCATTATCCATAAGGAGTCTGTTCCGCCTGGACAAACAGTCAACCAGGAGTACTATAGGGAGATTTTGCAGCGTCTCATTACAAGAATCTACAATTTCATGCAAAAGAGAGTTGGGTTTCTTACTGCACGATAAGGCCAGACCCCACACAGCAGAGCTTGTCAAGGAGTTTTTAGCCAGTAACGAAGTTGTGGAGCCAAAGAACGTATAAGGATAAGAAGGAAAGGCTCGCGTAGACGTAAGTAGCGCCGCTCAAGTCTGGCGGGAAATGTGTGTTGCAGAGAAGCCCCCGTTTGATGATCGGGCAGCTTTAATCACGTGATATAAACACAGCCTTCACTTCTTATCCTTATACGTTTTTCGATTGTTTGTGCTGCTATAACAATGCACTTCAGCGCGGACTCAGCTTATCACACATCTTGCGCGTGTTTTGCTAAGGGTAAAACAAATGCCAAGCAAATTAACTTATGGCCACAAATGTTATTTTATCCTGGTCCTGAAAAGGATAATAATGACCTTTTATTGCCAACTTGAATTCGAAGCTGTTGCAAAGTCTTCTTTTGACTCAGATCCAATAACTCTAGACATTGAAAATACAAATTTATTGAAAACAAATTCGGATGCATACGTTACAGCTTTTTTAGCCAAATAAAAATTCTTGAAAAAAATGAATGCATTGACTGCAGTTGATTTTAAAAAGATGTTCAACATCTTTTCCACGGTCTAATTTTTGTGGTGTCTGCTTTTAAATCACTTTTAAAAAAGTAAGTGAATAAAAGTCATGTTAGAATAAACATTTGCTTTCTTTCTAAAATATATTAAAAATTACAGAATTTAAAAAAAATTACAAGATTTCATTATAAAATAATGTTATGGAATAAAAAAATTAAACTTTTAATATAATAAACCGTGTCAGTAAATAAATGAGAAAATAAATGAACAATAATTTAATTTAGCATTTTAAAACTAAATATAAAAACTTCAATGAATGCAGGTATAACAAAGCATTTGCTGCCCTCTTTGACATGAGCTAGAGCTTCTCTGCATACCACGTTCCCGCCAGGCTGTGGCGGCGCTAGGATCTACAAACTTACACTAAATTAAGTAGATCTTTCATTCTTTTCCTTAACGTTCTTTGATGGAGCTTTATCACTCTCCCTGTTCTTCAGATTTGTCTCCACCAGACTTTTTCCTCTTCTTAAAGATGAAAAGAAATCTGACATATGTAGCGATAACAGGACACAGATTTGAGAATTCTACGGTCCCATTTTCAACCTGAAGGGACACAGATTTGTGAATATAGAAGACATTAAAAAGAAGGTTACAGCCGAGCTTGGAAGAGTTAAGACAGAGGATTTTAAAGCATGTTTCCAAAACTTGTATGAACGCTGCAATAAGTGTGTGGCCTCAGAAGGTACTGCTTTGAAAAATGTCAAACATTTTTGCCAGAAATATGTCTTGTATTTGTTAAATTGCTCCAGTCTCGTTTATTAATTGTCTCACCTTTTATTGGCATATCTTCCTTTTAATAATTATAATCTGTCCTTTTAAATGACGATTCCTTCTAAAATATTTGCATTCTGAGTTAGTTTCTTTCGTAATTCTTAAATAGGACTCAAAATCTTCTCACAGATCCTTTGAAATGGAATCATTAATGAAAAAGGTAAGCAAAATATTGCATATTCAAACTTCTGTTCTCAGTATAAACCAGAGCCTGTAGATATCAAAATTAGGACAAAGTCTAGAATACCTCTTTTTATATATTAATACGATCAATAAATTCAGAAACTGTGCTAATATCTCCAATGAGGCCTGGAGGAGAAGGGAACTATTTGACTGTGGCATAGAGACACATATGACTTGAGACGTGGTAAAGAGGAAGCCACTCCAAACAATGCGTATCAGTGAAATGTTTTTGTTTGCTTTCGTCGGAAGCAGAATTGGCGTTTGTAGAACAACGTATGAATATCAAATTCTGTCAGCGTTTGGAGAAATCGTCGACAGAGAAACACTGCACATGTTGCAACATGTGTACGGTGAGAGCGCAGTGTGTCGTGCGAAAAAAGCAAGGATCGGATACTGCAACATGGACAATGCCCCAGCGTATCGGTCTTTAACGGTGCATACTGCACTGGCTGAAATGGGAACGGCAGCTCATCCACACCCTCCCTATTCACCCAATCTTGCCCCATGCGACTTTTACCTGTTCTTTCGCCCCATGCAAGAGTGCATATACGAAGTTCACCCTAAAGACCATCTCCTCCAAAGGCTTTTCAGCATTTGCATTCGCGTTGGCAGAAATGCATAGTTGCAGAAAGGGAGTACTTTGAAGGTTGTTGTGTATAACACGGTGGTTGTATCATATCTGTCAGGAAGGCCAGTCTCCGAACTTATTAATCGTACTAGTACAATCAGAATAATAAATTTGAATACGGTAAAACCTGTGCTAAGGAGCATTTGTATATAAATAACGCCTGTGCGTAACGACAACTTTTGGTTGGTCCCGCGGAAATTTAGGTCATAAATCTGTTAGCCTAACGACCACCTGTCTAACACTAACAGCGACCGGCATTTTCGATCCCTATATACAGGGTGGATACAAAAATGAGCTCCCCTTTTATTTTCGTAACCGAAGTAGATACGTCAATTTTGATGAATCCAATGAATATGAAGTTGTGGGTGACCTATCCCATGGTGCACTTTTCAGCATCCCAAATATGCAAATTAGGACGCATTGAAATCCTATCATAAAAATCGTAACAGATACACGAAAAGTTCCAACTGAAAACTTGTTCAGCATTGGAATCCTGAACAAAACAAAAAAAAATATCCAAAATCCGGTGAATGAATTTAAACAAAACCAGGAAATCGTCTTTGGTATTACCATTAAAAATAGCGTTAATGAATATTTTTAATGAAAATAAATGCGTTTTCACATCTTAAGAGAACAGTGAATTTCAAAGCTAACTTTTCACATTGAAGCGTTTGTATCTAGTCAGAAGGAAAGTTTACTACAAATTAAAATTTCACTTTTCAATTTAATTTTACTACTGAAAATTTAAGTTTCATATTTTAAAATTTTTATTTCTCAAACTCTAATTTCCCGTGGGCATATAAATTCTTCTAACGCATTTTTTAAAGTTTAATCTAAAGAAGATGCGTAATTTGTTTAAATTTGATATTTTGTTCGGAATCTTTTTCTCGAAAAATACTTTTTAATATAGCAGGGGTCCACAGAATGGTCGTTATTGAACCCGGGTCGACTTAAGGGTCGATGTGAAAGTTAACATGAAATTCATCCCCCCCCCCGTCAAGATTATAGAAAAGTTACGGAAGCCCCAATTTCATCTATTTATTACCTCTTCTACTGCACTTTTTAACCCCCATTTTTTAATAAAACGACAAAACTCAAAATAAGATAGATGTAAAAACAGAGTACTCCCAATACGAAATCATAGATAAATTCACATCAATTACCATGTATTTTTGGGGACCATGTTGATAGTTGTGCAAAAACGCACTCTTTAAATTTGGCGTGATTCGTAGCCCCTTTAAGTTTGGCAAGTTTATTGTTAAACTATTTATTACCCATACCTATCCTTCTATATGGGATTGTAATCTGGGGGTTTGCATCAAATCATGTCAAGAACAGGCTTCATACAGTGTATAGTCTATTCGCAAGACTTTATTTTTACTTTTATATTAGAATTGGTATTTATTCCTCTTCTCAGTTCATGAAATATTTGAACATTCGTGAGTATGTTGACATCTTTAATGAGATTTTAAAATTTGTTACTAATATTATTAATGGAAAGATTTACAGTTCTTTCTGTTTGCCTTACTTAAGCTTTAATTGTAATACGCGATTTAGAAACCGAGAATTGTTTTATATTCCTTGCTTTAATTTTAATTTATTATTTAAAATTTTATCTTGTTTTAATCAATTTCATATTGCTAAGTGTAATTTTGTTTGGTTTTTTATAATTTTATCCAATTTTGGTCTTTTATATAATTATATAGTTCTATTATATGTTTTTGTTTTGTGACTTGTCTTATTGCCTTTGTTCTCGCTGCCTTGCTGGGGATTCCTGTGGGGGCACAGAGCTACCTTTGTCCTTTTCTTTTGTATCAATAAATCAAATCAATCAATATATACTCACATGCCAAAAATAATGGGATACCACCTAAAAACGTGTGGGACTTCCTCTAACCCGGCGAAGCGCCACAGTGCGTCGTGGCATTGATTCCTCAAATTGGTGTAAGACATCTGACTGGAGAGTTTCCCACATTGTCAACCATTCTGACTGAAGAGCTTCCCACATTGTCAACCATTCTGACTGAAGAGCTTCCCACATTTTCAACCATTCTGACTGGAGAGCTTCCCACAATTGCCCATTACGGAGCTACCACCGGCTTGCATAGTACTTACTTGACAACTTGGGTCCATGGCCTTCATAAGGTCTGCGCCGCACTTGAGCCCTACCATCAGCTCGAATCAGCTGGGATCGAGACTCATCAGATCAGGTCACGTTTCCAGTTGTCAAGTGTTCAGTCGGTGTGGGTTCATGGACCCAGGAGAGACGTTGCTGACGATGTCTTGTTGTTAGCAAGGGCACCGTCGTGGGTCTTCTGCTTCCATATCCCATGGACATCAGCTTTCGTTGCACAGTTCGCATCGATACAGCTCTGAGGTAGTATCGCCCTACCCTAGTATCACCCTAGTTAAAATCTGATGTCATCTGGGGTAGTGTCAGATGCCTGTTAGCGGTGATCATCCTACTCAGATGCCTTTGGTCCCCATCGTTGAGAAGATATGGCCTTTGGCCCGATCATTGAGAAGATCATTGCATGGGAGGTAATGCCGTCAAGTTGATATTCTCGGTAGACTCTTGAAACTGTGGACCGTGGGATGTTGAATTCTTGAGCGACCTGCGATTTGAATGACCCATACGTTGTGCTCCATATACTATGCCAAGGAGCCTGATGAGAGAAATTTAGTGTCCGAAATGTCAATAAAAATTATCATGTGGATTAGTGTTTTCAGTGTTCCTTTAATTAGTATACCAGGCCATGTTCGAACTCTGATAGCTCTCGTCGTGTAGCCATTGTTACACTGAACAACTCACCCCTTACTTATGACAATGTAACTAAACCTACTGACACTGATTTGCATATTTATACTGTTTGCACATGATGCTATTCCCACTTGAAAAATAGGTCATCCCATGATTTTTGGCATGTGATTGTATGTTATACAAATGTGTATTTTTGATCATGTTAAATATTTGGTATTTGTCAGAATATCTCCTAATTACTAGATTGCACATATTGTTCTCAGATCAAAAATCATCATCATCCTTCAGAGATTTGCAATTTTTTAACTTCAGTTTTCAATTATGAAATCGCTCTTTAAAAATTAAGCCACGAACTTTATTTTCAGTATTTTGACTTCATAATAACTGGGTAAAAACTCTTTTATAGGAATACTAGAGAAATTCAAGAATAGACAGCAAAAGCAATACAAGGACGACATTCAAGTTCCAATGTGCACTTGGTTGGAAGCCGGTATCTTACTCGATCAAATCATCGTCCACGTAAAATCCAAAACCATCAGGAGGGAAGGCGAAAAGGCACAATCACAATTAATTCGAAATGAGCAACTATTTGATGGGGATTGCCGTAGGATTTTGGTCAAAGATTCCTCAAGGCAAGTGAACAACGCCTTCTGTTGCAAACTACTAAGAGACTGGGCAACGGGGAAGGAATACTTAGAAGATAAGTTCAGCCTTATCTTTCACTTTAATTTCAAAGATTTTGGCAACGATACCTCTATTGAAGAACTCCTCTTCGAAAAATTTCCAGGGCTTGAGATATGCAAATATGACATCATCGGTTTTATCACAAAATACCAACATCGAATCCTTTTCATTTTAGAAGGTTACGATGAAATGAACGAAGAAACGAAAAGCCAAGTGGTACCATTACTTAGATCTCTAATGTTTTCTAAAATAGCCGTCATTGTCACATGCAACGAAACAAATTCTCGTTCAAGCACACAGCACTTAACGCTAGTCTCTAAAGAAGCTCATGAACACGAAGAAAAGTTAAACATATGTTTCGATAGGATGTTGTGCATAAAAATAATCGATGTTTCTTTAAATAAGGATTGGGTGGACTTGGATTCTCGATTAAAGTGCGCGTTGAATTTCTTCCAAGGACATGACACCACGACCATATCAGAGTGCTGTCCTCTTTTCGTTCCCTCACTGCATCTAATGATAAAATAATTAAGTAAAAAGAAACTCGATCGTAAAACCGTACTGTACAAAAATTACTTCAATTATCTTTTCAATACGTTATTCAATACTAAACATGAAGTGGACATTTTCATGTTGTCTAAATCTAACAATTCCTCATCACCTGAACACAAATATGTACAATTATTGAATAATTTCGGGAAATATGCACTACAAAAGTTGATAAAAAGAAGCTCAAATAAGGAATCTGTATCCATGAATGATAAAGAGCCTGCACTCAATTATAGAGATAATATTTTGCGATTGGGATTCTTAGTCAAAACAGGAGACAGTTATGAATCCATCGACGATAGTTTCGTCGAATTCGCGGCTGCTTTCTCCATCTTCAACCTTCTGCGAGAATCAGATAAAGATACTTTCAAAAGAGAAATTCAAAGAATAAGGCTGAGAGAAGGATTGCGATCAACGATTGATGGTTCACTCTTCCTTCCTTTCCTTGGAGGATTACTGAACGACAGAGCTATAATTCTGTTTGAGACACTCCTCCCTTTCTCCGATTGGTTCGATCTGCAGAATATTACTTTCATGGAAATTGAAGATATTCATCCTTTCGTCGATTCCTTCCGAGATCTGTTGCCTTCTCTTTTTCCTCCTGTCTATTCCACTTCTCGCGATCTTGATTCCATCAACAAAGAATTTCGCTCTTCGTCTATTCACTCTCTGCTCTTTAACTCGGCACTCGAATCAAACGTCATTCAAACACTGCAATGGAAACCTTCTGATTCGATCCCATTAAAGAAAAATGTCAAAATCAATCATTTCGTCTTGTCTCTCGATGGTGACTTTAATGTGCACTACCAACTTGATGGATCGAAATTGTGCTGTCAAACCCTTTCCCTTCGTTTTCTTGGATCGTTTTAAGTTTTTCATGGATGGACAAATCTCGTAGGATTTCTCGAATCGGTAAAAACAGAAAAAATGTGTTTTCACTTTTTTCATGGAGCCAGGGATTTAATTTCTTCTTTATTAATACGTCTTCAAAATGAATTAACCGAGGGGTCATGGACAGAAAAGACAATACAAAGAGTGAGAATAGAGATCAGTGAAGATGATGACCTTAAATCTCTTGGTAATATAGTCAATGATCTGGTTAAAAACGAAAATATCAGTGAAGCAGTTTATGTAAGGATAGAGAAATTAGAGATAAGTAAAAAATCAAAGGTTACCATGGGGTCCGATTTAAAAGCGTTGTTTGACTCCATCCTTCAATCTAAAGCCATATTTGACTTATATATATCAAATGAAGATTCTAGTATCTCGCCTGTTTTTGATTTCTGTGGTTTGCAAAGAAAAGAAAATGTGACATTCAATACAGTTGGTCTGCATGGTTCCTTAGAAGCTTTGGATGGAAACGAAAGGGCAACGCTTTTAGTCAAAGAAGCAATCTTTTAATGTCGGAGAAGTCCAAAGAAGAAATATCCATTTATCCAAAAAATGCAGGGAATAAACTGGTTGTGGTGTTTCATGAGTTGCTTCGATTGGTTGGTCGAGCATGAGTGGCCACATTTAAACAATTGGGGGAATTAACATTGAGTTTTAAAGAATCTTTAAGAGGGAATCCTTCTATTTCCAATTTGAGACAATTGCGAGTTTTAACTTTTGATTTCTTTAATATTAAACAAATTCGACATAAGTCGGATCTGTGTTTATTTGACTTGATTTCTTCTCTTTCATAAAGAACCTTTCAATTAATTAATATTCCTCGGGACATTTTTTCGTTCGATTGGCTCATCGACGGCCTTTTTAAAGGGCTGGACTTTAAGAAAGAAAATTTGAAATCGAACGCGACTCCTCAACTGGATGAACTATTCGTTGATTTTAATAAGACCGAAACTAGTGAGGGCCAATTTTATTGGAACGATTTGAAGGAGTCGAGGGGAATGAAAGCGATTCAGAGAGTGTTACAAGTGCATCTTTTGAGACAATTTTCTTGGATGGACTCTGGAGGGAATATTCCACGTAAGCTTCCTCAATCTGTATTTTCATTGAATAAATTCACCATCAAGTTGGAGGTATATGGATCAGATCAGCTGCACTCTCGACACAGTCAATGGGTATATCGATGGATGGATATATCAAACAAATACTGCATAACATCCAACAGGGACAATTTGTGTTAATGGAGGTATTTTCTTAGTAAATAAGAGTTAAAATATTTTAATTTTTACATATGTTAGATATTTTAATTTTAAATTTAACTTAAATTTTTTTAAGTAATATTGAAAATAATTTAAAAGGTAAAACTAATATTCTTTATTTACAAATAGTATGGATGTATTAAATGAATCAAGGTTAAATAAAGATTAATGTTTTCATTGTTAAGCGATATTTTTCTATTTATTTAGTTCTTTGTAAGTTTAAAAATTTTCAACAGAATGCTGTGTAGGAGCAACATATGAATAGCACATAAAATACAGGGTGGCCCAAAAAAAAAACTTCCTCACTTTGAGAACTGATAACGGTTTTATTAATAAACAGAATCTAATCTTATTTTAACATGTTTATATTGGCATAATGCGGAATTGTTTCCAATCGTAAAATATGCAAATAAGGAATTTACAATTTTCATTGGATAACTTGCCGGATATGGCTACCTTTCTCTTTTATCACTAAATTTAAGCTGTTAACGATATTGAAAACGACAGATTGCAACATTGGCTGTGAAATTTTGCTGTCTCTCTTCTCATGGAGTCTTTAAGGTCACAAAGAGAGAGTTGTTGGTCTGGTAGGATAGACCTTACTTTTTGACATCTCCATAACCAAGGGATTAAGATCTGGGATCGAGAAGCCACGCTATTGGAACATTATGCATATTTTATGCTTGGAAACATTTCCGCATTATTCCAACATGTTAAAAAATCATTATAATCTGCTCATTAATAAAACCGTTATCAGCTCTCAAATTGAGTATGTTTTGGGGCCACACTGTTAAAGATGTTGCA
Organism: Rhysida immarginata; assembly: GCA_023313115.1. NCBI lineage: Eukaryota > Metazoa > Arthropoda > Chilopoda > Scolopendromorpha > Scolopendridae > Rhysida > Rhysida immarginata. The sequence goes on from JAHWFO010011303.1 coordinate 9,488, forward strand.
GTATTTTATCTTATTTAGGGATTTTTTGGGAGGGATTTTTTTCTCCTAGACATATGAGGTGTATTCAATAAGTAGCAGGCCGAACGCAATGGGGAATAAACAATATATACGAAATACGCTTAGGTCTTGGGTTGTTCTTTAAACCAATTCTGAACTGCCTCTTGCACTTCCCGTCCATATGAAATCAACGTCCACGTAAAAGTTTTTTGGGTTCACCAAACACATGGAAATTCTCCTGATACTGTATTCCAGTTAATGGTGTCGCCAAGTTTAATGAAATCTTACAGTGGTCTTATTGGTCAAAGAAAAACGTCAGCATCACTTTACCCACATTACTACGAAGTTACTTTGATTTTTCGGGTAATGGTGATACTACAAGTAGGTGTTTCCATTGCAGACTTTCGCGTTTGGATTCAAGTTCAGAATGGTGGTACCAGCTCTCGTCCCTCGTGGCAATTCTGGACAAGAAATCCTCATCATATAAATAGCAAACGATAATTCCTTGGGGTCCGCCGAAAAGCACCACGGTCCAAAGCCCCAAGGTTAAAAGCCCCAACGCCCATAAACCCCAATGTACCAAAGCCCCTAACTGCTTATACTGCCTCAGCATCCTTCATGTTCAGAATGTAATTAATAACTATAAGTGTATTACACATATTGATCACATACAGTAAATTAAATTAAATATTATGTGATTAATAACTATAAAAGAAAAACAACAAACTGATCACATACAGGAAATTAAATTTTTATTAAGTAATAGTTAAACAATAACATAAATATAAGGGTGTAGGACTTTCAATTCCCAATTCATGGCCTATACCGTTTAATCTGTTCTTCCGACGGTTCACATAGTTCAGGCACAGGGCCTTAAGCCGCCGCTGATGATCTTGCGCGGCATGTCTAATCCGCTTTTGTGGAGGTTGTCCACGAGATGTACTTGATATCATTTTTGATGTCACATTACTATTACAATGAACTCTAAAGAGAAGCTTTGACTGATCTCTGGTCTTTCCGTATATCTTCAATCGCCTTCCAAATGGTTGGATGTCCATGCCTCACCAAATTATTAAAAGATGAATGCCAACTCTTGCAAAAATTATTTGTTCTGGAGTTCTTCAAAGTCAGACACATTTCGCGCAAGATAATCTGCTCCAACCTGTACGTCTTCGATTGGCAGGAAAGCCAATCCATCGACCATCCCGCAAAAGTGTCTTAGCGTAAAACAAAAACAGAAAAAATAAAGAAAATGAAAAAAAAATAAAAAGTAATATAAAAAGAAAGAAAACAGCTGAAAAAATAATAATTGAAATTATTGCCCTACACCCTAATATTTGTTATTATTTAATTTTTACTTATTAAAAATATAATTTCCGATATGTGATCAGTTTGTTGTATTTCTTCTATAGTTATTAATTACATTCTGAAAACTATCTTTAAGAGTGGCGATCTTAATCTAGTAATTAATTACCGCCCAATAACAATGTCTCCGATAACTAAAATTGTCGAACGATGTGTATTTAACGACCTGATTACACAATTATGGCGAAGAATTTCGAGTCAACAAAGGGCCAATAATCCCAATAATAATAAAGTCCCAATAATCGTATTAATTGGGCACCCTTACAGTTGTATATACAAGTTACTATGGCCTTGGAGAGTGGTGAGAATTTCATGATGGTTCAAACGTACATCTCCAAGGCCTTTGACACAATTTCCCGCTATCAACTTTTTGAAGACCTAAGATGTTGGGTATTTCCGAGGACTACTTGGATTTAGTAAAGAATTACCTGACATGTAGGGTAAATGTTATTGATAATGACCCTCCTATTTATCATGCTTCTGAACGCGGAGTGACTCATGGTTCCAGTATTGGACCGCTGCTCTTTGCCGCCGCGACATCAACTCTTAACCAACACGACTTTAATATGCAAATAATAAGCTATGTGGACGATAATATCCTTTATACAGCTTATAAAGATAATGAATACCAAGATATGATCTTAAAAGCTCAAGCAGATCTGGAATTATTGGAGAGATGGTATAACCTCTATAACAAAGTCTTACATATATCTCGGAATATATAGCTGAAGCTAGACAATCTATGACGTTTTTAGGCTATAATTTGATAGTACGTTCCGATTTATGCGATAAGATAATAGCCGGGTTAAAAAGTCGAAACTATCTGGTATAAAGACTTAGATCACTGTTAACTAAAACAGAAATGAAGGTTGTGATAGAAGCCAAGATTCTTCCCTATCTAAACTATACGGCAGTTATGTGGGCCTGAGTTTCCCATGTAAATTTACAGAGAGTGAAAGTAGCCTATAATAGTATTCTTCGAACGGCATTTAAGATAATTCCATTACTACTTTATGTTTAACCCATAAACTCCCGACCTTTGAAATGTTGAGAAAGATTGGATTACTTCATGAGTTGGGTGAGGCCCTCCGAAATATACACCACCCTACTTCATTTGTTCAGAATTGGCTTCAAATTAGTGAGAAGTACCGTTCCACTAGAAGAGGAAGGATCGAAATCCCTCAAAGGATATCCTTTTTTCTATCGAAGTACTTCCCGTATAATGCCATAACTATTTGAAATACCTTACCAATTGATTTACGTATGATACTAATAGGATGCCATTCACCCAGATGTCAAGTTACCTGTATACATTTTAAGAGACAGTTAATAGAATATTATTTTTCTCATAAAGATACTAAACCAACAGACCCTCTTGATGAGTTCCTTACTGAACGAGTAGAGATTATCCTCCTTGACTTTTATTTATTGTGATTGTGACATTGTCTACTATGACTGTTCAACTTCTGATGTTGTTTACATCTTTTATCCCTTTATTCCACCAGAATGCTTGCTAATAATAATAATAATAATAATAATAATAATAATAATA
>JAHWFO010011303.1:12501-39716 GCA_023313115.1 Rhysida immarginata
TAATAATAATAATAATAATAATAATAATAATAATAATAAAAATATTAATAATAATAATATATCTCATGACCAACAATGCAAGGTCAAGTTTGTGCAATATAGATAAGTTTTAATTTGTAGCAATGCATAGAATTCCTGTTATTCAGGCTTTCCATAGAATTAAGAGTTCTTAGTAGTTAAAAATTTCTTGAAAATCTTTAAAAATGATCAGTAACTGGAGATAATGGATAATGATGAACAGACTATTGAGAAAGAGTGAAAGACGATAGAGGAAGCACTCCTTTAGCTCCGTGCTGTATTGAGCAAACGGTAAGCAAGTAAATAGAAGAATCGGCGACTGTTAGACTACACAAGGTGATGAATGGCCAAGTTTTGCTTCAAGTCATCGAGAGCAGAGTGGGAAGTGCAACAACATCAAGTGTACATCTAAAGTAAGATTACTTGACGAAGAAATTATTTAGGCTAGCTGTGGCATACTTGGAGAGGTCCATTCATTGTGAGCATTTAAAAAAAATTTTTCGAATTTTCATTATGAATTTTTATTGTATTAATTTTAAGCCTTTTCATGTGCTTATTTTTAAGATATTGCAAAATTTAATAAAAAAAAACAGAGTCCGAGCCACGCGGAGGTTATCACCTAGCTTATTTGGTAGCATAGCAGATACATAAAAAACATTTTGACTATATTCTGTGCAAATATGAATATTTTGGAAACTGTGATGTTGATAATGCGATGACTGAACGTTCGTTTCCAAGAATTATTAATAATGAGCATAAAATGATGATGCAGTGACAGGACATTAATAAGACAGCGTCTATAGAAGAGGCAAGGAGTCACACGTGTCTCCCTTGAGCTCCCTATCAAACATCCAGACGACTGGAAAAAATTTATGTGAAAGGAAAGAGAAAGAACGATTTCTGGTCAGAGAAACTGCAGCTAAAACAGAAAATGCTGTACGGGTATTGGAAACATCTGAACAACGGGAGCTTCGAATAGAGCAAGAGCTTCTACGTCAAGGGCAAGGAAAAGCTGGGACCAAAATATCCAGTGATGTGTCCCGGTGGTGAAGATGGATATTGTTTTAATCTGAGGCAAGTCCCGGTATATCACCCGGCCAGAAGAGTTTTAATAAAGTCCTGGTATATTACCCAGAATTCCTGTTATTCGGTTTTTTCGTAGAATGGGTAGTTCCTTCGCTCTATGTTCTATTGATTGAATTATTACTTAACCAGTTTGGAGTTAAATTATAACTTTTTGAGATAGTTCTTTTTACCTACAAGTGTATTTATCCTGGGCAAGGCCGGGTCCTCTGCTAGTTGCCTATATGGAGGAGCAGTGTTTTGAGACTACGTTTAGACGAGTCTATAAACAGGCGTCACTCTGCCGGATTATGTTCATGTCCCAATGCCTGAAATAGGCCATTCACATCACAGCAATATACGATGGTTTCTTTCTCCGCAAAATAGTCTACAAAATGGCTTTGCCGTCACCTAAATGAACTTATTTTTATACCTTTCTCTAATAGATTCCAACCTTAAAGCCTCGAACCCAGTAATTCTGAGTCTGTTTGAGAGAGTTTAAGTCCCGAGCAAGATCGTTAAGCTCTGCCTGTGTGATTTATTGATGTGAAAATGTCTTAAATGTAGATGGTTGAAAGTCAGAATCTTAAGCTTTGGGTCATCGGAGGTGTCTTCCTCTGAATCAACGGTATATTTATCTGGAGGTGTAGGCATAGGAAGATCTTCAGAATGAGGAACTGGTCGCATAGTGCAGTGTAAGCGTGGATACTGAATAAAATATTTGGATTTTGAAGAGAACCCCTTGACATCTATCAAACAAAAGTAACGATCTGTTAAGCGATTGGTCGGTTCACGCCAAACCATAGGTACAGCAAATTTTATTCTATTACGTTTTCCTTGTAATCTGTTTCTCAGATTTCTGGAACATGAATTGCAGCATATATGTGGAGGCCATGACTTATCCTGGTCGCTACAATATAGATACGTAAAAAGCTAAAATCTGGATTTTTTGAAAAATGGTGCATGATAAACAAAAATAATTGCAGATTCGTTATTTTCAGCGAAAAATATACAGGAAACAGATCATCTAAAGGACATTTTACATGTTGTGCAGTGTAATCAATAAAGTTCCAATTTTTCTAAATTCACATGTAAAAAGCCATTCAATTAGAAAAATCACATGAAATCCAGCCAGGAAAAATAATAAAATACTGGTAGTTCAACTTCAATATGCAATGGGTTGAATCTATTTCCAACACAGGAAGACTGCTTTCGCCAAAAATCGACAATTCAATTAACAAATTTTTAAGTGTCTGAAATCCGTCACTAAAAACGCCCGGAGGCTGCACGGAAAATTCCCGATGATTTTATTGTATCGAAAAGTCAAGGTTCTATACTTGAAATCTTCTTTAGATAATGATTTCCTCAAAAATTCACCTTGGCGTAGAGTTATCCGAGTGGATGGCGAGGATGAGAGGGGTAAACTATCTTCGTCCGGGCATATTCTTCACGTCTATGCGTTGAAGCCATCCTCTCCTTTAACAACATTTCGCTGTCCATACGTTCCTCGCTATTTTCTTTATCTATTCCATGATCATATCCACAAGGTTACTACTTTAACCCATTTTTCCTCTCATTCCTCTGATACTCGTTGTTTGTTTCTCTCTCTCTCTCTCTCTCTCTCTCTCTCTTAACCTCCCCCCCTCTCTCTCTCTTCTGCTTCCTGCTTCCGCTCTCCGATATTTTATCATCTAATTCACAGCGCCCTCGCCCAGACTCCAATTCAAGTTTCCATTCCAATAAGTTTTAGCCGTATGTTTACGATTAAATAACGCTCGTGACAATGGTTCGATAAATACAGGATGAACTAACACAATAGATACAAACTTCAGGGAGTGATTCCTCAAAAAAAAGTTCATATCAACATACGATTCCATGGAAATGGCAGTAATTATAGACACGATACCATGCCCCCATAATAAAAAGACCAGCGTGTTTTATTTTTACTGCAGAGTTACTTTTGAGTGACCTTCGTGTAGTGGAGATACAATGGTCTGATATTCACATCAGAACAAGCCGAGATTGTCTTTAATTATGGGAATAGTCGAGAGGCGCACGGATGTGGAAACACTTGCAAAGCCTGTCAACGCAGCCTCTGACGCTATCCGGATACAGTTTGAAACATTCGAATGAATGCGATAATGTCATGTGTCAATCGGCGTCGAGCTTAGAGACTGACGCGCTCGAGCCTCGGTGACGAGCGACGACGTCAGGAGGCGATCTCGGACAATCCGAGAAAGGAACGAGGAAGTACGAGATCGAGAGATCGAAGGCGAATCTTGTGGAGTAAAGATGGATTAAGAAAGCGTCTCGACAGCCAACGGTTGGATATCGCGAAGAATTCCAGCAATAAGCGAAATGACTCGCGGGGGCGAGGAAGGGCATTCGAACCAAGGTTTTCATGTAAGTCCTTCAACGACAACGGAAGCTCGGAGCACCGGCCGAACGGAGAGCGAAGTCGACGGGGAGAAACGTCACCCACCAATTCACCTGAATCGCCAAGCAGTACGCCCGAAGGAAACGAGGTCTTTTTGCTGCAAGTTCAAACGCTCATCGGGCCCGCCTTCGAGGAGCTTCTGGAAATCTCTTCGACCGACCCGGCTATCTCATCAGAGGACTATAACTCACGAATGACGACACCGAGGAACGTATCTCGCCAGGAAGCTGAAAACGACGAAGCCACGGAAAACGATTCTTCTCAACGTTTGTTCTACCAGGTAGGCTTTATCGCTTTCGGTCATATAACGGTTATCAACTGTAGCACGTTGACAGACGCTCGTATCGTCAGATCTGTGTTCATGCAATGCGAATTAGACTGTGATTCAAATCTTCCATGGATAGGAGTTTTTCCGTTTTCCGTCTTACAATTCCTCGACATTGGAACTTTCCACGTTCAATCAAACGAAATTTGTTCTGTCGTCTCTACCTATTTGTTATAATAGTTCTGACCGAGCTTAATTCACGTCTCTAAGTTTAAGCGCAGGTCTCTACTTTTGCACGAAATAATACTACGGACATATTTCCTGTCAAGTGACTTTAATTATGTTTCTTCGCAAAGGAACATTTGAGGTCTTCAATGAAAATTATTGAATTCCGACAAGGATTTATTTCTCCTTCGTCATTCAACCGGAGAGTAATTTAATTGTGCAAAGGGCGACTACCCATCTCGAGGGAGTTCTCAGCTCTTCAATAAAGTATGCTACGAATTCTTCGGTGGATTTCGTGTCCAGTGCTTTATTTTTGATTGTGCTTAGAATAGTGCTTCCTAAACTTGTGAATGATAAATGGACTATTCACCTCTCCGATGAAATTACATCGTGCTAAGAATTCCTCGTAGAATTTTGTCTAAGGCTTTATTTTCTTATGTGCTTAGAAATAGTTCTACCTCAGCTTGTGAATGAATAAAGGTGCTATTCACCTCTCCGACAAAATTACAAAGTGTTAAGATTTCTTCGTAGAATTTTTGTATAAAGTGTTCTAGATTCAATTGTGTTTGAAATGGTGCTACATGAATTTGTGAGTGATTAAGGGTGCTACTCACCTCTCCGACAGACTTCAGTGATATGATGCTTTCGTTAAATAATCAGCTAATTTAGTGCTACTAATATTTGGTATTCGTAATAAGGAAAGCTTTTTAGTGCTTCAGTGATTTGAATATTGTCGCACCTTACGAGTAATAAAGTGAGTTTAAGTGAGCCTAATAAAAATTCATTGCTAACGATTTTTCCTATCTACGACTATAGTGCTGTGCTTGATATCTAAAGTATTCTTGGTCAAGTGGTGTTTAGTATTGAAACGTATTTATCCAAAATTTGTGTGCCGTATTCATCTAGTTGTGTGTGCCACAGCTTCAGGTGATTTCTTCACGTTTCAACGGGGTTGTAAATTTCAATCCGCATCGGCAGTTTCCCTTTTGTATTTCAGCGTGGAGCTTGTCGTCCTGCTACGCAGGTACCTTCGCCATCACCTTCTCCTGCCGACGGTCGTCTTCGTTTACCTCTTCGAAGCATCGTCAAGATTTTCTACGCTGAAAACCGTCATCTAGTCGGACTTCAGTTCAACGGAAATAAATTGTCGCCTCTTCTAGCGCCCTCTTCCGTCCTCCACGTCCGAGCGATGACGCCGTTTGCCTCATAAATGTCTCACCAGAACTTATGACTCCAGACTTTGTATAGCCCAACGATTGACTTTACTGACGTTAACCCTTCTGACCCCAGACTTTGTATAACCTAACCACTGACAATACCGGCTTCAACTCTTCTATTGTATCAGCCCATCACGTTCCAGAGCTTATGACAAGAACTCATATGACTCTCTTTTATTTATTATCATTTTTCCACTGCGTGTATTTTACTCTACCAATAAATAATTTATTTTTCCAATCAAAATATTCCCGATCCCGTTCTGTTCGCACATTGACACGTGACAGGTAATCAATGATGCGACGTATAAACTCTTGCATTTTATCCCAAGGAGGCCACTTCGAATATCTTTGCAGCATTGACGCAATTACTGCCACAGTAATGTCAGTGCTAATTGCTCTATACGGACAAATATCCATTTCCGGACATATATTCATATCAGATACCTTCTTCTGTTCTGGCCAGAAATCACTTCCTGAAGTTTTACCCTATTGTTTTAGTTAATTTTATTTAAAGAAGTTGATGGAAGCTTTGCAGTTAATAACGGAAAAGAAATCACACAGAATTCCGACCGGTTTCGCTAGACTTAATCATATATTTGGCAAGATTTCTGAGGTCAGCTAAATTGAGCGTTGACAATTCGCGCAGTACCTACTGTTCTTCTGTCGTCTTCGTTTCTCCAACATCTCCCGTATGTTCTGAATTGAGTTAAGATCGAGAACAATGAAGTCTGAGTAAAACTTTCCCGTGGAATTTGATTGGGAAATTTTCTTCAACAAATCATTTTAATGCTATACCATGGAGAAGGTTTATTTAACTTCGTCTTCACTTCGAGGAGATTTACGAGAACTAACATTTGCGTTGATGCAGGGAGCGGGTTAGTCAGCTTATTTCAGTAAACGTCTTTATTTACCGGTCTTCTGGGGACACTTTCAATGTTAAAGTTATCTGGTTTATATAAAAAGTAGTAAAAAACTATTCAAATCATACAGGGCGTTCCAAAATGTTTTAGACAACTTTTGATCATTATATAAAAAAAACTATTTCAGATAGAGTCAAATGGTTTTCAACAAATTGTTTATCAATTCAAAGAGTTTTTTGATGCACCATTAAGTAGCGATTTAGTCAACGGAAAACCCTTGATCTAGTCAACAGTGACTGTTTTCTTTTGATTAAGTTGGGTGAAACGAAGAAATCGCCGTTGACTCTAGTCACTATAAAATTTCGTTTGACTAGATCAACGACAACTTAATCAAGCGAAAGCAGCCAATCAGAATACGTTACAGAACACGTCATCACTGAGATTATAGCGACGAGACGTGGTTTCAGTTACATTGGATTTAAATAAAGATAGAAATCTCATCCCTTTTATAGAGGTGAGTAAAGAAAACTTTTTAATATTTTTTACAAATACGCATTACAAGGCAATTTAATATTTAACTTTCCTTGCGCATGCGCTGCAAGAATTTGCGTGACGTGCTTGTGATCACGATTGAGGATTTAAGATCACGTTTTCGTGCGTAACTTAGATTGTCGTTGACTTAATCAAACGAAACTTAGTCAACCGCTTGATTAAATCGCTACGTGTTCGCCCCGCTTTACAACGCTAGGTGTAGTCGCAGCTTCCTTCCTGTGGCAGTGTCCGGAAAATGGCGACTAGCGTAGAGAAAGTACAATATGTGGCATGGTTTATTGAGACTGAATCTGGAACACAAACTCAGAGGAATTTTAGAACACAGTATGGACCAAATTGCGAAATGGCATGAACAGTTCATGATCACTGGAAGTGTTCAACCAAGGAAATCAACTGGTCGACCAATGAACGAGGTTGTGGATGGTGTGCGGCAGGCTTTTCAACCAATGGGTTGCCCTCGTAAGTAGATCAGATCAGCAGCCAAACACCTTCAGATTCCTGGAACAACTATTCACCGTGTTTTACACAAACGTCCTAAGCTTTACGCTTATAAAGTTCAACTTGTGCAAGCTTTGAAACCAAGTGAAAAACCACAACGCCGAGCATATGCTGAAGAAATGTTACGACGAATTTTGAAGATTCTCTAAAATCTGCTGTGTTTTCAGATGAGGCAACTTTTCACGTGTCTGATAAGTTCAATCGTCATAATATGCGGATTTGGGGATCATAAAATCCCCATGAAGTTCTTTAAGTCAAGCGTGACAACCCAAAAGTCAACGTGTGGTACGGGCTTTTACATGATCGAGCTATTGGTCCATTTTTTTTCATCGAGCCAACTGTTAACTCCAACAACAATACGCATTTCCACAACTTCAGAATGACCAACCAAATGTTTTCTTCCAACAAGATGGTGCCCCTCTTCACTGGGCTTTAACAATCCGAGATGTGCTTAATGTTGAATTCCCGCGCTCGGTGGATTGGGCGAGATGGGCCTTTGTTGTGGCCACCTCGTTCACCTGACCTAGCACCTCTAGACTTTTTCCTGTGGGATTTAATTAAGAACAAAGTGTATAGCACAAAAGTCAAAAATGTGGCGGATTTGAAGTCCCGCATTGATTCTGCAGGTAGTTTGGTAGATGAGGCGATGCTAGCAAGAACATGGGCAGAGGTTAAATATTATGTTCTTTTGAGGCGATGCTAGCAAGAACAGAGAATTATTATGTTCTCCGTGCAACAAATGGTGCCCATATTGAACTTTACAAATATATAAACAAACCATTAAAACCATTTGTCTCTGTCTATAATAATTTTTTTATATAATGATTAAAAGTTCTCTAAAACTTTTTGGAACACCCTGTACTATACTCTTGTTGTTTTTTTTACCCGAAGTAAAAATTGAGGATGAGCTTATTGTAAAAGAAATTCGAGGTATAATTATTAAAATCATTATTTTTCTATATTTTTCTGCAGGTTTCTTTATGTTAAATATAGAAATAATTATAATCAACAAACGCTTCTTGCTGTTGTAGGAACGGATTATTTATTTATTTAAGTACAATAAAACATCATTTATAAGACAGTTTTAAAAAATCTATTTACTATAAAAACAACCATGAATTATGAAGGGGGGAAAATTATTATTTTACATACTGATAAATTTATAATTCGAAATAGCTGAAAGCTGTAAACAGTCTGCATTTTTATGAATTTAATGTGTTCAACAAGGTTATTGAACCAAATTTTATTTTCGGAAAATAATTCTTGCTTGTGCTGTGTTTCGTGGAAGTGCCGTTTGCATTTCTTCATTTCGTCATTTCACTAATAATAAAAATAAAATTACTTATATTTTATTATCGTTATTGTTTTAAAAATTTTTGAAATTGAGGGAAAAAATTGTGTTAAGCATTTCTTCAGGGTATATGTAACAAATTTTGAAAAAGTTTATTATTCTGTTATCTTTAAATAATCTGAAAAGTGAAAATTTTCGGAAATTCAATGTAATCCCTTTTAGAAATACTTTATTCTTTGAAACAGCAGATTGAGTAAATTATAAAGAACCTATGGAAATTTTTGTCTTCACTAAACTTTGTAAATATCAAATTTAGGAAAAGATAGTCTTTAATTACATTATGGTAATTGCAAACAATAAAACATTCCAGTTTTCGGAATAATTATAATTTTCATAATATATATTTTGAAATTATAAGACCTGCGTCCTCACATTCTGGATCACCAGGGTATAATAATTTATTCTTTTGTTAAAATAAAAATATAATATATGCTTCATCTTTTCATAACACGTGTTCACTTGTGAATACTAACCAGCACTTGCTACAATTTTGACTGCGTAACTCGAAAACTTCTCTTGGGATTCGATCAAATTTTAACGTTAAACACAGTCTTATGTACCCAGTTATTCCTCCAAATTTCAATAATCTAGGCTTTACAGAACCGGAGTTTTTAACTTGTTGGTTTTGGTGGCGGCATTTTTCTGTTCATACCGGGTTTTGCAAAAGTTCTGTTACACATGTGAGGATCCCCGCAAAAATGACATAACAACAATTGTACTTGTGTGATGGCATTAGACACGGTTTTTATTGTCAGAATTGATACTGGTGTGTGCACAATGCACAGTAATCGATGTAACCGCCATCGACGGCAAGCACACGCTCTAAACGCGGTCTAAAGCCCCGACAAAGGTTACGGGTGTAGTCTTTCTTCATGGCGGTCCACACGCTATTCACAGATGCTTTCAGCTGATCGACGTTGCTGTGACGGATTTTCCAGGCCTTGCTCTCGAAATGCGCCCACATGCGGTAGTCGAGAGGTTGAGGTCGGGTGACTGAGGAGGCCAAAAGTCGTTCGACCAGAAGTTCATGTTCGACCCCAACCACTCTTGAACGGTCTTGGCACTGGGCCGAGGCACCGTCTGTTGAATGAGGTAGACCGCATTCCTCGTCACCTTTTTCACCCAGGGCAGAACGTTCTTGGTAAAGATGTCTTTGTAGTCGGCCGCGTTAGGGCTACAACCGGTCGGGAACCAGATTGGCGCTTTTTCATGCCATTCGACGCCACAACGCCGAGCATCATCACTTAGGCCGGGTGCTTGATTGTAATCTCGTAGCGGACTTCAGAGATGTCCTGGCCGAAGCTGACCATGCGGTCGTTCTGCTTGTTGACGACTGGGTCGACTGTGAAGGTTTTTTCATCAGAACAGATGACAATGCGATTGCCATGGCTCTTCAAGTCGTTGAGAAGGCGACGACAGCGCTTCCGACGTTTTTCACGCATGCCATCCGTCAGCAAAGGTCTTGCCACGCGCCTCAAACTCTTTCCACCTTCTTCCTTGATGGCTCTGGACACCGTGGCTACAGAGATCTTTTTCTTTGCCAACTGTGTCATTTTGAGTCAGCTCACGTTCGAAGGCTCTTCTGACACCCATACGACTGATAACGGGAGGTCTACCCGCACGTGGGCGATCTTTGAGGTCTTCCCCCGGCTGACGTTGAGCTGCGTAGCGATGTTAGACTTGTCGTGGCCCGCACGAGGGAGCGCAGAGATCTCGATTCTGTTACGTTCCATCGAAAATCCGTGCATCGAATCGCATTCATTCCACCTATATACGTTTACATTATCGCAGCGCCCACGTCTTCATCAGGACTTGCTCCGTGGATGCTTCCATTCCCCGATATCGACCCATCGAGCTTTTGCAAAACGTGGTATCTCAGTTATCATACAAATTCGGACCCATGGTCATATGAACTTTTTTGCTTAGAATCACCCATACTACCTTCCCTAAAAATTTGTACATTGAATTTTGAATCACCCCGTATATACACAATAGATATTAATATGACCACCTACTACATTGCTGTCAACAGCGCGTAGCTGATTAAAAAAGATACGTGGAGGAGATAACCGACATGCAAGAAGATAAAGGAGATAGATAACTGCAGAGATAAAGGAAGAATGGGAGGACCAGATAGGCAGAGAGAACCATGGAGTAATAGACCCAAGGTCTATAACTCCATGGAGAGAACTACGACAGCTCCGAGACTCGAGAAAATGGATGTTCGATGGAAGGAAAGAATTTTCAGCGAGCCAGGCGAACCGTCTCAACAGGAGATTTTTGGAAATTCGCCACGAGGAAAATTCCCGGTCGGATATCAGCAATAAGATAATACAACGGCGTCGTACGTCTGTCCAATGTTCATCTCCCTCATGCGCCTTATCTAGGGTGTTGAAAAGCGACTAGAATTAGAAAAAAAAGAAAAACCGGAAAGGAGTGGTCTTCCTTCATGACAACGCGGAAAATTGTAGGAGATTGGTTGGGATGTATACCTCTCCACCATATTCACCAGAACTTGTTCCATCACACTTTCATTTCACGTCCACCTCAATAGGAAATTTCGAAAACGATACTCATCTGGACCTCAGCCACGAAACTCTCTGGCAAGTGAACGCCCTAGAACTTATTATAATTCATGCTACTTCAATTGTCACCCTAGACCGACCACAAAGGAAGCCCGGACGCCACGCCTCAAATCGTCAAGCGGTGTGGGAGCTATTGAATTCGGGTCAACGAAGTCCGATGAGGAATCGAAAGACGCATCGGAAGGATCACCTCCCGAGACGCCAGTTCATCAGACAAGTATTGACAACAGCTGGAATCGCCAAGGGCCAAGCCGGACGAAATAGCCCAGCTCACGCATTAAAGAAGCAAGGAATTGATTCCGCTTTTACGAGGGCCGAGGACGAGTTAGCGGAAAGCCCCGCTGAGACCGACAACCAAGACGCTAGTCTACCCCAGCCCAGCCAATAGATCCCGACGGCATCTAACTCATCTCAGCTTAGGACCGTATCGGAAACAGCGTTTCTAACCATCCGAGAGCAACTGGGTCGTCAGCATTTCGCAAGCGCGAGCCGCGCAGAGATCTCTAGCCTAAAGCGCTTGGCTAGTGTCGCCAGTAACACACTATTCAAACCCAAGAGGATCGCAGCGCTCTACCTTAGCGGTGCACGAGAAGTTTCGTCGCGGCTCACGTGACCCCCTACAAATTCTGCAAATAAAAGCAAGGTTGCCATTTGAACTTTGTACGCCGTGAATATCAAAATTAATGAATGATTTATAATAATTCAAATTTCAAATTACTTTCAACAGATTGTTTGCTATTTCAAGTTTATATTTATTCATTAAATCAATTTTCATTTATTTGAATGTCTCTTCTCCTTTCTCTATCAATGACTGAAATTTTAATGATAAACTTCTTTTACTCAAATTAAACGTCTTTATACCACGTAATTTGGAAACTTCTCGTTGGAATTCGATCAAATTTTAACGGTATACAGAGTTTTAGGTACCCTGTTATTCTTCCAAATCTAGGCTTCACATAACCTGAGTTATTAACTTGTTGATCGTGGTGGCGGCACTTTTATATCTGTTCGTATATCGTTTATCGTTCAAATTCGGACCCATATTCATATGAGCCTCCACGGAATTAAGATCTAAAAAGATCTTACAGGTGGCATTATGCTACACCCAACGTAAAAAACTTAAACACCTCTAACGAGGCAACATGAACTTGGCCCACAGCTTTCGCTGGTAAATTGAATCACCCATACTACCTCCCCTAAAAGATTGTAAATTGAATTTTGAATCACCCTGTATCAAATTTTGAATCACCCTGTATCACTACTGGATGGCTGACTCAATAGCGAATGTTTCTGGCAAAAAATACTAAATCCTCTAATATGAGATATTATTGAGTAATTGTGTCATGCCTGTCAAATACCAACGAAACACTATCTATGCTAATTTTATGAACTTTAGAAATTATTCTGATTATTATTTTCATTGAAAAATAAGATAAAACTAGAGGCAAAGCAGGCAGGCTTACAGCCTGTGAAATTTATGTTTTGAGGATTATAAGTATTCTTGGAAGAAATGGATACATTCAAATAATTGCGTTTGAAAATCATTCCATTTTATATTGGTTTGTCTTAACTAATTCATTACCTCTTTTCTGGAACTCGATGATGTTCATCCATGCCACCACTTTCCCCAGCACCGAGTTTTTGGTCAAGTTGTCAAAAAATGCTCTCAATTTCAACGAAAGGCTCTCGCGACGATTTCGGATCTACACATCGAAATTTCGTATGGTGCCAGTTGTTCTGTCATTGAAGTCCAATTTGGATTGTATGTAACTGTGATGAAGAGATCTGGTTTTCCGAACTTGGCCACCATGTATGTAATTCTGGTGGTTTTTCTGCAATGCGCGTTTACTCCCGGTAAATGACTTAGGTAGATCACAGACCATTCCTGTTTTCATATTAAAGTTATCAGCCTGATTGTGAATGAAATCCATTAAGCCAAGTGGTAAGCCTCCACTCTCAAAGTCTTCTGATTTTCTTTCACACAATGAAGCTTGTCTGCTTCAACTTTTAAAAAAGCGCCGCCCACAATATACTGCTGAGTAAGTTTCCCCGCGTGCAACAGCGGATTAAACAGCCCTGGCCTTTCATACAGGCCTCGGTGGCTCAGGGGTTGCGTGATCGCCTCTGATGCCGAGGACGACCAGGATTTTTTCAGAGGGAAAATCCTGAGATCACCCACTTCCTTCGGAAGAGAAGTAAAGCCGTTGGTCCCGTGTAGTCGTTTGCCGATTGCATGTTAAAGAACCCTTGCGAGGCAAAATTTGCGGCCCCTATAACGCCGTCCTGAAATGACCATGGCAGTTGAAAAGGACGTTAATACCAAACCATCCAACCAACCAACCTTTCGTACAGTTTGTAGAAGTAGAAGGTTAACCTGCTCACTTTCGTCCCTTCAGTGCTGCTAAATTTCATCTTCCAGCCTTCTTCTCCATGAGGAAACCTGCAACGGGTAAATCATTAGATCACAGTTCGGACTCAAAATCGACATGTGTTGTCAGTAGTTCTCCGTGCTTAGAGAGATGCATAAATCTCGCTGAAATGGTGGTTGGTTGTCCATCGTCGGCGTTAAACACTGCTACCTCATTAACAGTTGGCAAATTATATCTTTTGGCATCGTGCAGTATTATCCACATTTGAACTTTTCCTGTAGAGCGCCACAAACATGCTTCATCATCATGCTACTTACGTGCAAAAGGGTTGATGTTTCTGATGTTCCTGTGAATTTTATGTTTTGAGAATGAGAACCGCATACGTTGAAAGTGCGAAGGCAACAGAAACTCATGCACCGGTATATCCACTTCTGCAGAGTTATAAACAAAAAGGAATTGGTATAACCACAAAAGCATTGATATATTAGGCTTCATTAGATTAGGCTTATTTTATTCTTACTCACAGAACAAAAATGCTGTTTAGTGTATTTTACATTTGAGTATCATTTCTTTTACCTTAGAAATGTACGTCAATGTTAATTTACAAATAGATAAATGCTAAATATCTTACAAAATTTCACGGAAGAAACAGTTATAAATAAAACTGGAGAATATTTTTCCTTGCGTGGAACATGATCTGAACTGAAATCTAAAAGTCTGTTTTGTTTAACCACGACCTACTGGATACCAAAGACTTGTTCATTTAGCTGATTTCCGTTGTTGTTTCAGGCAGACAAAAATGTTTAAAACTTCTCATCTACTATCACCCTCTATCGGGAGATTTCAAGCTTTATTTCTACCTGAATTGAATAATAAATATTCTTTTAAATAAATTGTTCTCATTTTTGTAAAAATTATTAAATTAAATTTTTTTCATAATAGTACAAATTTTATAATAATATTCAAGATGCTATGATATGTCTAATTCTCTATCATTGCAGGCTGTGTTTCTAATTTTACAAATATATCATTGCATTAATTTACTTTTTTATTTTTCGTCTAAATATTGAGAATTAATATTTTTGATTATTTTCTGTGAATATAATTTATATAATTGCATTCCGAATTGTTGTTACAGGTAGAAAAATGTTTGAAATCTCCCGATAGAGGGTGACAGTACACGGAAAATATTAAATATTTTTGTCTGCCTTAAACAACAATGGAAAAAAGCTAAATGAAAACATCGTAGTTATCAATGACGTATATTAGCGATAGACTCCGAATCCTATTGTTAATAGCGGCAAAAAGTGAAGCAATGACAGTTCTGGGCAGGAGTGAGCCGTGTAGTAATTAGCAGTCTGGCCGCTTTGTTTTTGAAGATTTTGGGCCCGAGGAATAATTAATTCAAAACCATTCCTCAAAGTTGTTCTGCGTATAACTGTACAAACAGACACGAAAAAGGACCAGGAATCATTTTCCACAAAGCATAAATCAAAAATACGTAACTAAAATGAAAATACATCAAAGACGAAAAGACGATCGAAACGAAATTGAAAATTTTAAACCATGATCGAAAAACTGTTTAAAAAATAGAATAAAATACTTCAAATACAAAGTTAACGAAAAGATAAACTTATCACTCCGTGATCGGCGTGTGAAAGAATTATTAATCAGCTACTCTCATGTTTAGCCATGTGTTTTGCATCATCTTCACTCACTTTCGGCCAAGACAATTCTGGGCATGGAGCTTCCCAATTTGCTTCAAGTAACAACAATTGCTTCGGAGTCTATCTTTAATATACGTCATTGGTTAGTATCCAGGAGGTCGTAGTTGGTAATTAAACCAAAGTAGAGTGAATAATTAACAGCTCCGCTTCCTCAGTGCCAGGCCAGGGATGTTAACAAAACAGAGTGAATATGTTACACTTCGGGTTAGAAGAAGACCGGAAGTGTAAAAGAGCTCCCCAATAGGTCGGTGCTTGATAAGAACGTTCGATTGGTCCGCGATTCCTATTATTATAAAAGGGGCACTGTCTCTCGGCTTCACTTGTAACAGGATAGCCTCCGAAGATGACGTAACATTGAAACAAGTTAGGCAAAAAATACTTTTGTTTCCGTATCCCTTTTTTGAACTCTGCTTGTATTCTATATTCCACGTGATTCTAGACATGGATATCCTTAACAACAAAGAGTTTGCCATTGTTATCTGATGATCTCTTGAGGACACGATCATAATGAGTTCCAGTGAAATTCTGAAATATGCATAAATTTCTCCAGGTAGCATATCTTTCTTTCTCTAAATTCTGATGTGCTATACGACAATTGAGGAGATCGCTCCTACGGTGGTGTTAGATTTCAGGCAGAGTCTTTCAATGGCCAATTTCAGGCAGAGTCAAACAATAGCCAATTTCAAGCAGATGGACCTCCACCTCTAATCATCGGATGGACAGGCCTTCTATAATCTAGTTGGTCATGGTTGAACACGGCGGTTATTTTAGTTATTAATTGGTAATCATAGTAATTTGGGTCGACTGTGTATATGGAAAGTTTCCGAATAGTCATTGTAGGATCATGTATAATTACTATATGAAAATTAATTTATATTAAGTTCTACCCACCTTTAGGAGGATAAACGCAAAGAAAACTTTTTAGATCATTGAATGTGCAGCTTGAAGAAATGCTCTGTTCTCCTGATTGCTTAATAAGCGAACAAACCTGTGGAACACTGAAAGAAAAATTTGTGGTAGAGACAGATTTAAAATGGAGAAGCAAATTTTAACAAAATATTAATAACTTAATCTAATTCCATTTTTATCGGCCCATAACCTATTGGAAAGAACGGCCAATCAAAAACTCGTGGTTCCTGGACCGATCACATTGTTTGAGCATTTTCTCCCATATATTTCATTATCACTATACACTTAGTCTCTAAAAATTAACATACCGTAAGAAGGAGGGGTGACTTTGTGACAAGTTTTGAGGTGTTTTCGCTATAAACAGAATACTTATAATTGAATGACCGGATAGAGTACTATTAATTGCTTGCTACACTCTTTGGCTTTGCATCAACACGTTTTAAAAATTTTTTAAAGTCATTGGTGTACATTTATCACGTAATTTTATCATATGTAGTTGATCTCCTCCCCCACCCCCAGAAGGTATCCCGCCTCCCCCACCTCTTCTTGTATAAAAATCCTTGCTACGCCCATGTATCCTTTCTCACCGACAGGTCCTATCAAGCTAAAGTTGGTGAAAATCTATCCACGCCCCGTGTTGTAAAGGCCGGTATCCCTCAAGGTTCTGTCCTCGGGCCCGTGCTATTTAATTATTTTGTGCATGATTTCCCGAACCCCAGAAATTGTAATCTATATTTCTATGCTGACGATACTACCATTATGACAAGGGCACACAAGCCGGCTCACGTTATCACACGTCTACAGCACGCCTTGAAGATGTTCGAAGACTGGTTTAACTGCTGGAAGTTGAACCTTAATGTCGGAAAGTGCAAGGCTATGTACTTCAACAGAAAGTTGAAGCGTCCCCCAGATTCTCTTGTTCTATTCAATAAGAAACTGGACTGGGTAGACAACTACAAATATCTTGGCGTTATCATCGACTCAAGATTCTCGTGGAACGTCACGTGACCTACGCTCTGAACAAAGCGAAGAGGGCTAAGTACAGTCTCATAGCTCTCCTGGGCCGCAACAGCACCCTCAGCATCGACAACAAGCTACTTCTTTGCAAGTCAATTATTCGGACCATACTCCTCTATGGCATGCCTGCGTGGGCGACTATCTGTAGAAACAGATGGAGCGACCAACAGTCATTCCAGAATGTTATCCTGAGGACCATTGCCCAGCTGGACAGAAGGACTGTGAAAAACCAATCCATCCACTCAGATCTAGATATGTTCCACATCAGAAAGTTTATACAGGACATCATTTTGATTATGGTACAGAAGATTAAATTCATGACAATGACCTAGTGACCGGAATACTGAAGAACTCAATAGATATGAAATATCGAAAACCAAGGCACATTCTTGACATCAACTTTGAAGACATCAGCAACGTCTCTTTCCCGGACTACTAGAAGATGTGAAAATCTTCTTTCACCTTGCATTTTCATTTCGTTTGTATTTTGTTTCTGACAATCGTCAATCTTATTTTCTTTTTTGTATAATATGGAAAACCGCTTGGGTTGGTTAGGCTTCTTGACTACCTCAGTGGAATTTATTCTGGTTCGATGAGCTTGTGAAAGCGCTGCTTTCGTCCCATCTGAAGAAATGTACACTTCACTGTTCGATTGTTGATTGTCATGTATCCTCATTTCTGATACTGGACGAACATACGTTTCGCTAACTTTTTTTCTAGTATGCTCATGCAAATTATCAATGTTTTCCGGAGTCCCCACATGTTACGATTTTGAATGCGTAACTCGGAAACTATTCGTTGGAATTCGTCAAACTTTAACGTTAAACTCGTTGGAATTCGATCAAAATTTTCTAGTTTTATGTACCCTATTATTCCTCCAAAATTCATTATTCTAGGCGTTGCAGAACCTGAGTTATTAACTTGTTGATCTTGTTGGCGGTATTTTTATTTCTGTTCATATCTCAGTTAGCGTTCAAATTCGGGCGCAGAAAATGTTCATTCCGGTCACCTCTGTCATTGCTTACAGTTATACACACTTTTTCAGAATCACCCTGTATAAGTTTTCCCCTGTACATCTGGCCTTAACCCTGTCTCTTATTTAGTAAAATGTTAATTTTACAACATCTGGACAGGGTAGTATTCCAAAAACAAAAGTACATTAGGATGATTTTGGAATTATGAAATTACTTACCCGAACCCTCTGATATTTGACGCTATTTCGCTAGGTCCACCGATCCAAAAATCTTGAACACTCTCGAAGGTGTCAGAGAAACTTTCTTTTAGGAAGTTTTGGAAATGTTCGTCTCTGTCATGTAAAACCTCTGCAAATTCCATTACTTTACCATTATATTCTTCACATTTAACTTTGGCTTCCTGCAGGGTGACTCTTTTGTTGATAAATAAATAGCATTTTGTCATAGTTAAAGATCGAATAGCCGTGGTTTCTCTCGGACATCCTGTATTTTCTATTAACCAAAACAATTTATTTATATGAATCAAATAATAGATATTAATTATAAGCAGTTCAATATAATAAATGAATATTTTTCTAATCTAGCATTATTCTAATTAAATATTCAATAATAATAAATAAATATTACATTGAATGTTGAAATTCTTACTATTAGGCAAAAAACTACATATAGTATATGCTTTTAACTTCACTAACAACTGGTCGTTTTTAATTTTCACATAATTTGATGCATTTCCATTAAAATCCACATCCATATAAGCAGCTCCTGCGTGACTATTAAAAAAAACTAAATATTAAAGAAACTGAAATATTCATCAGTTAAATTTGCCTCTATACACTTTATGAATAGATATTAAATATTAAACTATACAACTTCTGAAAGTGAAATTTTGCAGCATCATTTAAAGCATTGTTCTATATTACACAACATTAAATTTCATGAAGAATTGGAGATGGTGACTAAAATGCACTTACTGTTAGAACATTTGACACGGATTGACCCATACTCAAAGGTAAACTTTCTACCATCTTCAATTAATGTTAAATTTTTGTATAGCCATATTTAAACAAATTAAAAAATAATTATTCCTTCTGTCTCAAAATATAGGAATACATTTACAATAAAAAAAACAAACAAACCTGTAAATCATTAATCAAGTACCGAAAAGTTAAATGGAGAGTGTAATAATTTCTTATACGAACCGACTAATAAATGTTCTTTTCATGATTTGTTAGCGTTCCTAGATAAACGCAGAGGGCATATATTGTTGAAGCGTACTGTGTAAGCGTCTATTGGTTCTTCATAATCTATTGCTAGAACGTGTCTAATATTAACATCTCTTGTTGAAACGAATTGAGCGATTAGTTACTAGCACGGTCTATAGATATTCATGGTCATCGAGCTCCGTTGTTAAAATGAAGCTAAAGTTCCTAGCTCCTGGTAGGGCGGGAACTCTATAGAAAATTAATTTTCTCGAACGTAATATGTAGAAAATGTAAAAGAGTTCGTAGTTTGTATCTTTTCTCATCATATCCGAGAAGACCAAGTGACTGCCACCCCCGCAAATCCGACCCCAATGGAACAACTGGGCCTAAACTTCATAGTAATCTAGATCTTGCCTAGTGGAATCTGGATACTGAATTTCACGCCTTTACGTACTTAAATAGCACATAGATATGTTGTCCTCTCTGAATCCCACCCCCGTAATTCTGACCATAGTATACAAATCAAAACCAAAGTAAATAGTGCAGATGGACATGCCATTAGCTACATTCCGAATTTCAACCTTCTATCTCACAAAAATGTAGAAAGTATGAAGGGGACGGACTGACATTATAAAACCAATAAGTAGCTCCATTCTTTCGCTACTTAATATTATAGATTATGAGCACTTGAGCAATCCTGCGTCGATAAAGTGATTTCACGTGCGCGCGCCGATGTCAATAATGCTTAAAAGACGAACAGAAAGTAACAATATATTCCTTCCTGACAAATCGATTGTTATATGACATGCCGTTATCTAGGTATTCTTTACATTCACTGTTTTAGCACGTGAATTCGATATGAAGGGGTCCACGAAAAATTCTGAAAAGTTGATACGGCCAAGCTAAAACCTTGATGGTCATATATCTCAAAACAGAATTTGAAAAAGTCAATCCGTTTTCAAGTTATCGTGCAAACGGCGGACGGACGGCCGGATAAACGTACAGACCAAGGGCGCATTCGTATAAGTAGCTTTTATGCTATAGCTCTTAATAAAAGAAAGCCTGTCCAATAGTGCTTCAAATGGTCATCCAAAATGCAACAATGTGCAGAGCTAACTTGCAGCTCCACCTCTAGTTAAAATGAGCGACCGAGTTTGCTTCCTTGAAATTAGAAAAATGATTTATGACATTTTTAAGATTTGGGCCGGTAAAATAATTATGTTAAAGTAAATTAAATGAAATCAGAGGTGTGCTAGATAGATTTGCTTTCTTGAAAATTAGTTTTGAAGTTTAGTTTGTAATACCGTAAATGCTGTATTAAGCGCCCGGGCGCGTATTTGCAAAAATTAAGCGGAACCCCAGGCGCTTAATGCAGGCGGGCCGGTATTTCAGGTCCGGCGCTAAATACAGTATTTACGGTACTTTCGAACCTCTCTATAATAAAAGTCAAAACGACTTTTTCCCCTATAACGAATTTTTACTTTGGTCCCAACCTAGATAAATATGTAAATCTTGAGTATTACTTTTATTTCTTTATAACAAATTTTCGGTATAACAAATGTTTTATGGAGTGGCCAATGAATTCGTTATAAGGAAATTAGACTGTATCAAGTTAAGGTTATCTGTCGTGGGTCGGAAATTTTTTTCTGAGTGTCAATAAACACTATAATACAATATGAAAATGTGGCAAAATATCTTTTTAGAATTCCGCATAAGATAGTAAACAACTGTCCACAGCAAAGTTGAGGGATCACTATCAGCGCTACCAGGTGGCAGAGCGAGAAGATCATTGATCAAAATTTCGCGTCATTGCAACAATAGAGAAGCGAGCTATTAGGCAGGTTTTCCTTATCTTTGGTCATGTAATAATAAACTATTCCCAACAATGCATTCAACCGAAAATTAGCAACACCACCTAAAAAAAAAAAAGCCTGAGCGCGGAAACGTCATGTAAAAAGTCATCGTAGCCGACGAAAAAGACAGGCCGGGCACTTAAAAGTCACATGACCAAAATAGATCGAGCAACAATCCAACCTTCATCGTTTCCAACAAAGGAAAAAAACGCTGATTGTTGAAATTCGAGATGGATACAATGAAGATTGGATTGTTGCAAAATCTACTTTGGTCATGTGACTTTTTAGTGCCTCGGCCCAACACCACCTCTACTCAAAGCCTGAGCACGAAAATTTCATACATTGTTACATCATCATTCCTAGTCATAATTTGAAGCTTATTATTGGTAGAAATGCGATTAAAGATGACTACTTATGACGTTTTAACAATGGATGACGTTTTCGCGCTCAGGGTTTCTCTTTAGGTGGTGTTGCTTGGCCTGTCTCGTTAGGTGGGGTTGTTGTCGACACCAAGACCAAACGGCAGGTTTCACCTCATCGTCAGAAGGCAACTCATGCCCCTTAAGGTGCTCTTTCCTTTTTAGGAAGTGGTAAAAGTCCCAAGGTGCAAAGTCTTTCATTTTTGAACTGCAGTTTTTCATCTTTGAATTGTAGGCGCTGCAACCCCCTCTGATATGTGGCGTTCGTGTGCGGACGGGCGTTATCGTGCTGCAGAAGAGGATCCAAAGCTGCCATTCAATCCTCGTGTCAACGACAACCCCGGAATTCCTCTCCGACGGGTTCACCCGACTAGTCACGCGTTGGTACAATGAAAAGAAAGGGATGGGAACTATGTCAAAAAGTGAATAGTGCATTACATAGAGGAGAAATGTGAGTATCAGATACAAAAAGAATTTTGAAAATCGGTTAAAAAATAAAAAAGTTACAGCCATGGGGGCATTACTTTTCAGCCCACCCTCGTATATACACTGAGTGGCCAGATTATTATCACCACCCCATCAATACTTCGTTGGGCCACCTTCTGCTTTCAATACTGCGACGATTCGCATTTACTGCACGAGATGTTGAAAGGTGATGCGAGGAATCCGACACCATGAATGCTGTTGTCTTGTGCTTTCTGGCCACAATCATCTTGAAACCCCTTCAGTCTTTCTCAGTGGGCTTCGACTTTCGGGGCAATGTCGTGCTTGGCAGATGATGTCTTTCCCTGCTTCTTATATGCTGTCATAACAGTCTTTGCTTGATGAATAACACTGTCCTGTTGTGTGAAATTTGTTGTTTTGGAACCACCTGTTTGATGGCTCTTACAACTTTCTCCCACAAATGCTAAATTGGATTGAGATTTGGTCATTATGGGGGCCACCTAAGCCAGGTTCGTCGTCGTTCGTGGCGATCGCAACAATCTCGCCATAGTATCATTTTCAATTGTCGAATCAACATAGGGTTTAAAACATATATTCAGTATCAAAAAAGTTTTTTTTCAACCAGCAACGCGCAGAAATTGTTTGTTCTTGAAACTATTCCTGCAAAATACGAGTAGCGTGGCATGCCGCATTGCTACGTCGGAAGAAGCCATCTCCATTGCGATACACCATCAACATGATTGCATGAACTTCATTAGCAACGATACTTACGTATGTTCTGATATTCAGACGTTTTCTACATAAATTAAAGGACCCAAACCATAAGTGCCCCCACGAGCTTAAACGATTGTATTCATGCAAGTTGATCCATGCTTTTATGCAGTTTCTATCAAATTTCGATTCTGTTATCTGCATGTTGCAACTGAAAACGTGGTTCATCAGATCACATGAGTTTATTCCGATGCTCAACTGTCCAACCCTTGTGTTCCTGTGCGAATTGGAGACGTTTTATCTTGTTAACTGCAGAAAGCAAAAAGGTGTTCGAACTGGCCTTCGGCATCCCATATTCCATACTATATATGGCGAACAGTGCGTTCAGAGATCATTTGAGAGGATCCCTGATAAAGATCTGCAGTATTTAGATGCGCTGTTGCCCTTTTGTTTTCTTATACCAGTCTTGCCACTCTCCTTTCTGCCCGAATTTAGATGGCCACAAATGGCACATTCAGAACCAGTTTTCGGGCAGACAGTCCAGGTCTGTAACAATTTAACAGCAGCTGCTCTTGAAAATTTAACGAATGCAGCAGTTCTTCTGATGTTAGCTCCATAGATCAAAGGCTACTAAATCGCGTCATATACCTATAATCTCCTTAAACAAATCACTTCCTGCTATGTTGTTGTAAGCAACCTGCTTGTCTATTTACACAAGTCCGGCTCTATTCCAACTTCAGCGCGAAATCATAGCTAATTTGCCTAGAAAAATCAGGTGGTCATAATAATCTGGCCACTCAGAGTAAACACTTCCTGGTATAGATCTTACTACACCATTGTACAAAGCTATAACGATACAAATATCATTGATATCAGCGTCCATCAATCGTCTATAGTTAGACGAGCCTGTCAGTATATGTTCACATTCGTTAAAGAGTTACATTTCAAAAAATTGCAATATTTTTCATAAAAGTTCCAAACTTTCAGGGCCGTTATCTCCTAAACTGTTGGATCAGTTAAAAAAACACTAATAATAAAACATTTCTCAAATATTGTGAACAATCTGAATATACCATTAAAATAGGGGTTCCTATTTAAGATTTCAAAGTCACCCCCTCCCCCAGCCCCTCTCACAAGAGCGAGGGGGGGGGTAATTTTTTAACTAATGAATTTCCCCCGGCAAAGATTTTTCTATCGAAAAATGGAAGGAAAAATTCTGTGGTTCGAACCAGGAACCACGGCTGTCATGGCCGACGCCTCACCAGTTAGGTCGCAGAATTTTTCCTTCCATTTTTCGATAGAATAATCTTTACCTGATGCTTGGTAGGCTTATCTCCAGTTATAATATCATTTATTATTGAATTATCCCCGCGAAATAATTCACTTTTAATTTTGGACATTTTTTCGTACAATGCTTAGTTTCCGAGATATTCAGTTGCTTAAGGTGCTTGATTCATGTATCAAAACCAAATGGTTTATCACGTACCGTTTTTGTAAGAGACCCACTTCTCAGAGAAATGTAACAGGATTGATTATAGAAAACACAAACACTAAAATTATTATTTTGGCTGTTTCTTCTTGTAGGCATCTGTTGGCGTGTCCCTGATAACAGACTAGCACTATTCAGCTACCATACATGCTTCCATTCCATCGTTAACCTCTGCCTGTGTGATTTCATGATAGATGTAGATGGTTGAAACTCAGGATCTTGATGGTTTGGGTCATCAGAGGTGTCTTCCTCTGAAGCAACAGTATATTTATCTGGAGCTGTAGGTATAGGAAGATCTTAAGAATGAGGAACAGGTCGCATAGCGCTTCTATATTTGCTACAATAGAGATACGTAAAAAGCTAAAATGTGGATTTTTTTGGAAAATGGTGGTGGTAAACAAAAAAATTCCACATTCGTCATTTTCAGCCAAACGTATTCAAGAAACACATATTTCATCTAAAGGACATTTTTCGTGTTGTACAGTGTAATCAGAGAAGATTGGGTCGGCGGTAAAGTGCCCATCGCTAAAAACTTAATTATTGCCATTTAGCGGCAAAAATTTTTACCCTGATCGTGTTTACGATTATGCAGTGTGTACCTACGGATTTGTCGATGAAGCTTGAACATGATTCTCCTTGAACGTGTGTAAAATAATCATGATCAAGAATTGTAGTGTAAACAATGATAGGAATTAGCTCTTGATAACATTAGACTTAACTCCGCTTTGCTACTGGTAGCAATTAGAGTTTGATAATGGTAGGCCTAATAACAATAACCTATTGGTAACTCTAGGCCTAACAGTTATTTGCACTTGACAGCAATTAACTACTGATAACTATAGGCCTACCAATAATTATCAGTTATTAACATTAGGCCTAACGAAAATTAGCTACTGAGAATGACTTTGAAAAAGGAAGGAAAAATTCCACGACCTGGATTCGAACCAAGGACCATTCCTATCGCGGTGCCAGCTATAATTTATCTTTTGTTTGAAATAGCTACTGAGATTAAATATTATTATCAACAGGTCTAAGAACAATGAGTGATAACAATGGCGAGATTACTTTTTAATGGATGTAGAGAATCAGTTCTGAATCACTCGTACATATATATTCTTGACTAGTTACTACGAATTGATATCAAATTTTGGCAATGAGTTACTACGAGTTACATGTCATATTTAGGCACTGAAAATTTCCAATGATACCTTCTCGTATTATTAGATCACGTACCACTGAACTAGTTTCCACCATCTCGAAATTATTAATATTCGTTGTATTCATTAATGACTCGTTGTTACAAGTTATTTTGATGTACTACATGTCATCATACCTTAGCTTTTCAAAATTTCTAAGGGATTTCATAATGGCTACTTAAGAATACGCGCCATTGAACACTTTCGACCATCTTCAAATTAAATTTATCAGCTGGCGAAACAGTATGTAACAACGTTATATTCGTTTATGGCTCGTCGTTAAAAGTGGTTTGCTATGTCTCACTGTTAGCATTGAAAATTTCTGGGGCGTAACATAACAGTACCATTAGAGCGCGTGCCATTGTACCGATTTCGGCTACCTTTGAACTTGTCCTGCTCTGTTCACATATCTATTGATTGGTGAAAACAAATCTTTAAAATCTTTCATACTTTTCGAGAAAACCGAGTTACAGACGGATGGACGGACAAAGAAAAGCATAAAGTACCTTCTATACAGGGTGAATACAAAAGTCTGAATCCCCCTTTATCTTTTGAACCAAAGCAGATATGTCAATTTTGATGAATCCAATGAACAGAAAGTTGTGGGTGGCCTATCCCATGGTGCACTTTTCATCACACCAAATATGCAAATTAGGACACATTCAAAATTTATCTCAAAAACCGTAAGGGATAGAGAAAAAAACCCAATTGCTGACTTGTTCAGCATAAAAAAAAGCAAACAAAACAAAAAAAAAGTCATCCAAATCGGACCAGCCAATCACCCACAATCACGTGGTGAACTGTTTGCAGCTTACAAACAGTCACACTGCACAAGGAAAACTGAATGTTGATATTTCCACCAGATAAAGCACGCAAAACAAAAAATTAACTAAATTACTATACTCACATTAACTTTCATGCGGAAAAGCAAATAAAAGGCATGTTTTGGCGTCAGTTAGGTTCCGTGCCCAATTGTATTATGGTGATTGTGGCGTCAGTTCACCACGTGATTGTGGGTGATTGGTTGGTCCGATTTGGATGATTTTTTTTTTTATGCTAAACAAGTTTGCAATTTGTTTTTTTTATTATCCCTTACGGTTTTTGAGATACATTTTGAATGTGTCCTAATTTGCATATTTGGAATGATGAAAAGTGCACCATGGGATAGGCCACCCACAACTTCCTATTCATTGGATTCATCAAAATTGACATATCTGCTTCGGTTCAAAAAATAAAAGGGGGGGTTCAGGCTTTTGTATTCACCCTGTATACTAAAACTCTTGCGTGTATATATTTATCTATTTATCTGTAATTCTATCTCCTCCTAGACGGTTTGAGCTAGCGACTTGAAATTTTCAGGGCAGGCTTATCAATAAAGGACCTGCTCTATCGCCAAAAATCAACCCCCTACGACCCCACTTTCTGGGGTTTTCATTTAAAATTATCTGCTTTTGCTTTGTAATTCCCCTCAACAGATGGCGCGGGCGGGCGAAGCCGCGGGTAACAACTAGTTCGGTACTAAATACACTTGTAAGTCATTAATGAATGATCGGCCTCGGTGGCTCAGCAGTTTGCGTGATCGCCTCTGATGCCCGAGTACGCGGGTTCGATCCCGGCCAAGGACGACGAGGATTTTTCAGGGGGAAATCCTGAGATCACGCACATCCTTCGGAAGGGAAGTAAAGCCGTTGGTCCCGTGTAGTCGTTTGCCGGCTGCACGTTAAAGAACCCTTGCGAGGCAAAATTTGCGGCCCCTATAACGCCGTCCTGAAATGACCATAGCAGTTGAAAAGGACGTTAATACCAAACAAACCAAACCAACCAATCATTAA
>JAHWFO010011303.1:39816-67786 GCA_023313115.1 Rhysida immarginata
TGTGTAAGCATCAATTTCTTCTTCATAATCTATTGCTAGAGCATCTTCAAAATAAGCATCTATATTTGAAAAGAAGTGAGTGATTAGTTACTAGCAATAACGATATTATTTGAATAAAATGGAAGGAAATATTCTGCGAACTGGATTTCTTCTTCCAATTTTTCATCTGCGATATACCAATTGGTAGAGGCGTCGTGCATGACACACGAGATTCCTGGTTCGGATCCAGGTCACAGAATTTTTCGTTCTATATTTTCAAATATCATTACCTGGTGTTTGGAGAATCAACTCTAGTTTATATTCTTTATTTATTACTAGCAGTAAGCTGTTGATAACAATGCATTTAACAGGAAATTAGCTACTGATACAATTACCTATTGATAATGTTAGGCCTAAAGTTGCAACTAGCTATAGATAGCAAGCCTAACAACATTTAGCTGTTAATGATATATTAGGCCTAACAACAATATGCTTTTGAAAACATCAGGCCTATCTGCAAATTGCTATTGTTAGAAATTACCTCTCTAAAACATTGGTCCTAACAGTGGTTTGCTCTTGATAACATTAGACCTAATGACACAGGCTATTGATAGCAATCAGCTGTAAATAAAATTAGACCTAATGGTAATTAGCTTCCAATAACTTTAGGCCTATTAGCAATTTGTTAATGATAGTTTGTTTTTGATGATGATAGGCCTAACAACAATTACTTGTTGATCACATTAGACCTAACAGGAATTACTTTTTGACAACAGCTGCTTCGAAGATGTTGTTAAATAGAGTACAATTTTCATTTAATAATGTTATTAGGGAGGCCTTTGCCCTACCGAAATTCACTTCGATTACCAACATATGTGCAAGTTATGGTATTTTATCATCCAATGTATTTTATTAGGCAATGGATGCTTGATTCAGACATGACTAGGTCCAACCAAAGATATAAAATCATTCCCAAACAACGAGTATCAAAATTCTTAGAATCATTTTCCCCCTATAATATCTTTAATGATTGGAATTCTGTCACGTATGATCTAAGAAAGCAGATCGTTAATTGTAACTTAAACATTGTTCTGATCATAACAAGCGCTTGCTATGCATATTTTAAGCCAGTCAATTAACAGCTACATGTAAATTTCTTGTTTGCTTTTTATCACTTACCCCGTTGGTGTGCGAAAGTACAATAATAATAATAATAATAATAATAATAATAATAATAATAATAATAATTCTCAGTCACTCAGAGAATTGTTTTACTCTAAACAACACACATCACCATTACACAAAGCAGTCTGCATGGCTGATACAAAATACACACCTCTGAATCTGAACAGCATGCAGAACACCCATAACATTCCTACAACATGCACTAAACTTCAATCATGGCTCGGAAAGCAACTCCACGGTAGACATCCTTCTGACCTCAACCAGCCACACGTCGACAAAAAAGCGTCGAACTTTTGGTTGAGTGAAGGGAGTCTCTTTGGGGAAACTGAAGGAACCATGATTGCCATACAAGACCAGGTTATTAACTAAAAGCTACAGAAAACATATTATCAAAGATTCGACTGAAGGGTCTTGCAGGAAATGCCATATCGCAGAAGAAACCATCCAACACGTCATATCCAGTTGCAAAATACTCACACAGACAGATTATTTACACAGACATAATCAGGTAGCCAACATCATACATCAACATCTAGCTAAGATACACAAGCTAAGGGACATTCACACTCCTTACTATAAATATATCCCCGACACTGTCTTAGAGAACACAACACATAAACTATATTTTGACAGAGCTATAATCACTGACAAAACTATTCCTCATAACAGACCAGACATTACACTAGTAGATAAGCAAAACAAAGTGACTTACATAATTGATATCTCCATC
The DNA here is from genome assembly GCA_023313115.1 of Rhysida immarginata. Lineage (NCBI taxonomy): Eukaryota > Metazoa > Arthropoda > Chilopoda > Scolopendromorpha > Scolopendridae > Rhysida > Rhysida immarginata. The sequence goes on from JAHWFO010011303.1 coordinate 41,711, forward strand.
CCCAACACACACAATTTACAAAAGACATACACTGACAAAATCCCTAAATATACGGATCTTGCACATGAAATAAAACGCCTTTGGGGAGTTAACAGAGTACACATTGTTCCTATCGTTCTTTCTGCCACTGGGGTTATTCCACACTCGCTACACAAAAGCCTGTCAACACTAAATTTAAACCCACACTTATACAAAACCTTACAGAAAGCCACAATTCTAAACACCTGTCACATAGTAAGGAAATTTCTACACCCAAACATCGATGCTCCCATGAGTGCATAACTTTCCCTCCCTCGCGTTTGAGTCCCTTGGGCTTTGGCCCTCTTTTGGGTCCGCCTCTGGGATTGGCTTCCGGACTTGATCCGAGTTTGGCTTCCCCAAACAATGACAATAATAATAATATTTGGCCTAATAACAAATAGCTTTTGATAACATTAGCCTTAAAAGCAATTAATTTTTGATAACATTAGGCCTAACAGCAATAGGCTATTGCTAGAAATTGCCTGTCAATAACATTAGTTCTAATAGCAATTTCCTAATGATAGGAATTAGCCTTTCATAACGATAGGCCTACTTGGTATTGGTAGAAATTAGGTTTTGATAATTGTAGGCTTAAAAATATTTACCTACTGATAACATTAGGCCTAAGATATTTGCATTTGATAGCAATTTACTATTAATAACGATAAACCTACCAGCAGTTATTAACATTAGCCCTATCAACAATTACCTATTGAGCTTAATTATTATTATAAATAGGCCAAGGAGCAATAAGCGACAACATTGGCCACATCATTACTTTTTAACAGATGTAGAGAACCACTTTTGCGTCACTGCATAATTATACAAATGATATTTATTCTTGACTTGTTGTCACGAACTTGATTGATGTATTACATGTCATATTTTAGCATTGAAAATTTCCAATAGTATTATTAGATCACGCACCGCTGAACCAGATTCGGCTAAATCTAATTTATTATTTCTCCTTATATTCATTCATCACTCGTCCTTACCAGTGTTTGATATTCTACATGCCATATCTCAGCTTTGAAAACTTCTAAGAGATATCATAATGGTTTTATAAGAACACGTGCCATTGAACCATTTCGACCATCTTCGAACGAAATTTATCGTCTGCTGAAACAGTACTTAACAACGTTATATTCGTTCATGGCTCGGCATTATGAGAGGTTTGACATATTACTTACTATACACTACCCTATCAATAGTCATCAGACAACCCTGATTTGCATTAAAATGGGACATTCCTTTGCAATTTCACTGTTGGCATTCTTCTCAGTACTACATAACAGAGAGTATGCTATTATGAGATGATGCTTGCGTGAATACTGTAAGAATGTCTCAAAGAAAAGAGCCAACCTCATATCAGTACCAGCAACGTAGCGAGGAGATTGCAATGGTGCAAAGAGCGACGACATTGAACTCTGGATCAATGGCGAATGGTTGAATGGAGTGATGAGTCCTGCTACACCTTCTGGCAATCGGATGGACGGGTTTGGGTATGGCGAACACCTGGGGAACGTTATCTGCCAAGCTGTGTTGTGCCCACGGAGGGTCGGTGATGGTGTGGGGTGCTTTTCATGTTATGGGTTGGGTGCAATCGTTTCTGTGGACGGACATCTAAACGCAGAGCGTTACCAAGACATTCTGGACAACACGGTACTCCCATCTCTCTGGCAGCACTTTGGCAATGTCCCTTTTCTGTTTCAGCACGATAACGTACGCGCTTGTACAGAACGCCCGAAATCTGTGAATGAACTGTCCAAGACACTTATACTTATGGCAGAATGGCGAAAATTATCTGTCGAAACGTATCAAAAACTTGTGGACTGTATGCCCCAGAGAGTAGAAGCTGTGGTAGCAGCAAAAGGTGGACCAACAAGATAAAAATACGTATATTTTTGAGTGTTTCTATTAAAGTGATGGTGCCCCATGACTTTTGATAGGGTAGTGTATCTTAGCATTGAAATTTTCTAGGGAGTATCATAATAATACCATTAGAGCACGTGCCATTGTACCGATTTCGGCAACCCTCGAACTTTTCCGTGTTCTGTCCCATATCTATCGAATGGTGGAAAAAGATTTTAAAATCTTTAATACTTTTCCAGAAAATCAAGTTACGGACGGACGGACAAGGCAAATACATAGAGAACCTTTCGGTACTTAATAATGTTGAAATGTATACCACATTCTGAGACTGATGGTGTATTTAATGAGCCTGTATTTTTGTAATAATGAGAAATATAAAGAGGAACATTAAGATTGGTTTGGTCTGGTGTGTTTGGTATTAACGTCGTTTTCAACTGCCATGGTCATTTCAGGACGATGTTATAGGGGCCGCACATTTTGCCTCGCAAGGGTTCTTTAACGTGCAGGCGGCAAACGACTACATGGGACCAACGGCTTTACTTCCCTTCCGAAGGAAGTGCGTGATCTCAGGATTTTCCCTCTGGAAAAATCCCTCGTCTTCCTCGGCCGGGGTCGAACCCGCGTCCTCAGGCATCAAGAAGACAATGGGTTACTGAGGGTGTTTCCAATAAATCTGACAGTCGAAACCGAAATGATGAATTATAATAATAATGATGGCCACAAAGTGGCCGAAATGCCCATTCCATTTGTTAAAATCTTTTTGAACAAGAAGTTTGTATTACTTTCCCGTTAATAAATGTACAGAATTGCCCAATCGGGAAGAGTTCCCACTGTGCCATGGGACCTGTTGGCGACCAGTCGGACTTATTGGAAAATTGTGTGTTACAGCGCTATTGATAATAACAATGAAGGTTTGCTCTTCTGTTGTTCTTTTCCCATCTAGATTGGAAAAATATAGTTTTCCTTAGGAAGTCGAAAACTTAACACTTTAATTCTATAATTCTAATTTCTGTAATAGGCGCACATTACAAATTTTGTTATCTCAAAAAAATTACAGTTCATCCTTACGGTAAAACGAAGACTCGTTGAAGCATCAAATTCTGTATGATTATCCAGCTAACTTTCTACAAAATAGTTTTCTTACAACCAAAAACAGAAGTCTAACTTTTTAAGTTTTGTAAAGTTAATCTGAAGAATGCAAAGTCTTTGTAATCTCTCTTTACTCTTATGTCATTATGACTTATTTATTTATTTGTTTTCAGGTTATTAATTTTAGTTTGACTATGTTAAATAATAGACTAACAAGGGAACCCCACATAGCCGTTGATTTAACAATGGAGTCCCTGTATGGCTATGTATGGTGATTTTTTTTTGCGGTTTATTTTGAAAGAAACACAATTTCGCACTCTCTTTCTCATCTGCGCAGTGGAATGCGTTTGGAGTTTTTAGAGTTTATGATAATAACTACTATTTGACACGCTTATTAATGCGAAGAGAGGGGGAACAAACAGCAGACTAAATTGAATAACATCAAAACTTTAATAAATCAATTTAAGCTGACTAGTATTATAATTGAGATCCAATTATAAAAGTTAAACAGGCAGTAACTTATGCCAATATATATAAAGTTCCAGTTTAGGTAAGTAATTACTTCGATTCTACGAATTTCCAGCCTTGCACATCCTGTGGTAAAATTCTTATAGTAGGCTCGGAGCAATCCGTTACATTTGAGGGCAGTATCAACGAGCCTTCCTCTTGTCTCTCGCTAAATCATTGCCATCGTCTTGGCTTGGCGTGTGGCGAACTCTTTGTCGAGGATTTCGTCTGTCCTCGGATACCCAACGTCTTTGGCGTTGCGGCGGGCTGGCTACGCTTGAGCTCCCTCGTTTCAGGCTTCCTCTCGTTACTGCGTAGTCACTTGTTGTAACGTCATGGAAATACTTCCGTTCCGCCTCCGTGGCGGCCACGACATGGCAGCGGGCGACCGTCCTTTCTATCAAGCTCCGACGGTTTTCTCGTCTCGCTCCCCACTGGCTTCAGTTGCCTCGTCCCCTTAACACTTTTTCCTTCGGGAAACTTAGCTACAATCTTCTCCGTCCTCCAACCATCACGGCCATTTTCTTTCTCCCCGTCCTTCTCGCTCTTTCCATGCTGTCATGAGCAAACAAAGAACTACAGTTTATACATCGTAGGTTCACCTATAAGCTAACGGACTGCCAGTAATTCCACTTTATTATCTTTATGCTACTTTTAACGCTACTACAAATTCATCCCGGAAAAATAATATTCTACTGTGACTATGAATCAAGCTCTATTACTTATAGTCAGTTAGAAACTCGCTGACCTCCCCGCCCGCTAGCTAGGCTAGGAATTACAGCATTGTTTCGTCCAGACAGCAGACTGTCTCGCCAACTATTCGAGCTGAACCACATGGATAACAACCCGTGATGGCTCAACGACTGCCATCGTCCGCACGCTACGTCTTCGTACCGGAGAATAATCGCCCCGTTCACTCCCTCCCGCGCAAGGCAACGCTTCGGTGTGGCTAGCACCACCACGTCGTCGGCAACGGGACAAGCAAGCGGAACAACACAGAATGATTAGGTAAGATCAGAAACATTCCTTCCTTGCTATCAATGCGTATTATATTGACTATCTTCATATTGAATCTGTTCTTAAATTCTAATTCTCTATAACCTCCATAGGTTAGGAGAGAAACTGCTTGAAAACGTCAGGGCACACACAGACAAGTAAAACATGGGACTGTCCTGAGGCTTCCCATAAAGAGCAGGTGAAAGGGAGAGAAAAAAAATTATAGGGAAGACTTGAAAAAAACTAGCAAGTGGTAAAAAATGCTGAAGAGGAATACAAACAAAAAAAATGTTCCATACCCAAATAAAGCCTAAAATATTTATTAAGTATATTTAAGTGAAACAATTGACCAGTTAAAGTTATAGAGAGGGGGGGGGGCTTAGTAGAATCTGGAATTCTAATAAGACTGAAACTTAAACAGTTCTAAATATATTTTGAAATAGATCTCCCTTCACTATAAAATTTTAAGGAATACACCTATTAAGGTATATTATTTGTTAAATTCTGAATATATATGTTTTATTTCTTTGGCTCGAATAATTAAAGCGAAAATCCTTAGATACTAAAACTATTGATATATTTTAAGTGTTGCTAATGGTGTAATAAGCTCGGGACCTAGGTGGCTGTTACTGAAAGTGGCTTATGTGTTGTTTACATTATGTAAAAGCTAAGTGAACGAAATTCTTGTTTATAAATCTAAAAAAAAACGAAAACTAACCACATTCACTATGCTAACTCTTCTCTCTCTGTTTGAAATCGGGGTACCAAGAAACCAATTTTTAATATTTGTAAAATAATGAGCTGCTCTTTAGTCTTAGAATTTAAACGCATTAGACTATTGTAAAAGGTTCTTTACAATAATACTACATATCTGCCTGACCTTAAATGGTCAATATTGGGTTAACAAAACTTCGTTTCCAATTACTTCGAGTACCAAAACATATATGATAGCACTCAGGGGTCGCGCTGCTGATCGACACTGTCGCCAATGGCCCAAGAAAAAAATTTTTTAAGTGGCTAATCCATTAGAAATGGTGAAAATCGGTGGCAAAAAATATAAGCTATCATAATTTTCCTAGATTGTCCCTTTCAACAGAGATTATTCCTAGAGTATTACCAACTTAAAGTTTACTTGTATTTGGACCAGAAGTTGTCCGCACTTGAAGTTTGGGCATTGACACCTGTATTTTTGCGATCACTACTGCCAATTAGTAGATATTGTGAAAAATCCCGTGGATTTGACATAAAAATTATGCAAAAATCTTCCAAATTTAGTAGTCTCCAATTCATTTATACAGTTGAATTTAATGGACTATTCTGCTTGAATCTAAAGGAAAGAACTTTCTGAGTTGGAAACACAGGTGGTTAATTAATACGAAAGTGGCAAATCAGTGGAAACAAAAAAAATAATTCCGGATCTACCCCTGGTACAGAAATTCCTCCAAAAAAATGGAATATTGTTCTAATCATTAATTTATGAACTCCTTAAATCTAAATATTGAACAAAGCTTCTAAGAAATCAAATTTTCACTTTTTGACTCTGAACACAATTTAAGATGCCCAAAAGGTTTACCCCTTTTACTTAGTATAGTTAAGATAAATAATTTCAATACCATACATTAGAATAAGTATCTTTAAAGAATTTTGAAGATATGAATGATATTCTTAACAATTCTTTGCTACTTCATAGTATAAGCACTTAAAACAATTCAGCCCACGATCCACGTGCATTGCACAGCCTAGCTCAAAGTTTTATTAAAAATTTAGTGTATAACATGGGTAACATATCCAATTTTTGTAAAAATCTTGTAAATATAAAATGCGTGCCTAAAAGGAGTGACTGATTCCTCTGCATCATGGATAAACTCCGAAAATGTACTATAACATTTTCACAAGCTACTCTATACTCAATTCTGTTTTTCTACTACTTTGCCAGTGTATGGCCCATAAGGGTTTGTAAGAGGTTTTATATGGTGAGCATTCTCAAAACACAATTATTGACATGAATAATCAACATAAAGAAATATATACATATAATTGATAAGTTTAGATAAAATAACTGTATAAGACACATCAATTCCCCTAAAATCGAATGCATAGGACGAGACTCTCTCCTGTTATTAGTCTAATGAGGGACTGAGAGGGGAGGTCGGTGCACCTCACTGCCCTCTCTATAGCGTGCTTTCCTCCTGAGTGATAAGGTCAGGAGGGGCTTTGCTGCTTGACACTGTGGAATTCCTACAATATTTCCAAACCTCTTTATAATTGGGTTGGTTTGAAGCAAATGTAAGTGACAGGGGCCCTTAAAATGTACCTTCAACAAATAAATCTACAGACCATAAAAAAACACCTTTTTCTCTGGGCTTTTCATAACACATAAATCAGCCCAACTGAGAATTTCACCAATATCAAAAAAAAATTACAAACCCAGTTTTTTGCACTTGTCAACACAGTGCAGTCTGAAATGACCATTGATAACTAAATACACCTTAAAGGAGAACAAGAGCCCCTCTTTATGAGGTCACTCTTCCAAAAAAACAAAATCTAGAATGATGTATTTATAGGCTAAAAACGTTCCACCATTGAACAAAGCCCGCCAAAAAAATCGTATTTTCTTGGTGAAAGGTAACAAAACTTTCTAGACTCCTTCATGGTTATGCAAAAAGCTCAAAAGAGTAAGGCTAAAAACAAGTCAGTTTCTAGGCCTGTGGTAACCATTTCTTATTTTAAAAATGGAGAATTGAACACTGTCAAATTTAATAAATATACTTTGTCAATAAATAATGAGTGTGCTTATCTTAAGGATATCTTATAATATAAAACACTGTTCAACAATATTTTTGTCCCTCAAGGTAAGTGAGATGTATCATAACAAACGGTGAGTAACCATTTACATAGACTTATTACCAGAATAAGAATTTTAGAATATAAGACCATTAAAACCAATATATCTATTTATGGATAATATCCCTATCATAAATCTGGATGGGATTTAAATGAATCTTGATCAATTACTCACCACTGAAAACTTTAAGATTCTGAATTCTAAAATTGGAAAATTCCTAAATTTGATGTAAATCTCACACATCTTCAATTTGATTGCCTACAGTTCTTTGCTTGTTTTTAAGGACTATCAAAAACAATTTTCAAGCTCTTTCCAAGCTGGATCCTACAATATTTTTATAACCAAGACTCAACAACTTAGCAACGATTTCTAAGAACAGATTAATTAAGAACAGAGTTCACTAGACTACTATTCCGATATCTTCTGCTCGTAAATAGCATGCAATGCCTCTTCTACTAAGCTGCTTATACCAGATGAATTCGGAACACAGTTTTGAGTTAGTACTTCAAGATTAGTACTCCTTGATACATTCCTGGGTTGGGGAGTCTTTGATGACTCCAGGGTCATATTTGCAGCGTTTCCACCTGTCAATTGTTCTACATTTTTATGATCCTGAGCAGAGGGGAGTAACCAAGGGACCTCGGGGACCGCTCCTCTGCTACAAAGCTGGTACGGGTGCTGCTGAGAAGCATGTCCTTCTTCCTTTCGCCGATCTCCTCCATCAGGTACATTAGGAGGTCTAACAGGTGCTGCATCTAGTCTCTCCTGAACAATGGTGGGATGAGCCACAAACTCCTCTTTGGGATAGGCAAACGATGCTGGTTCTTCAGAGACCACCAGGAATGTGGGTCTGGGATTCTTCTCTCTTCTACGTGGCTCGGGAGGTCGATCTCCAGCCCTAGGTTTAACATGGTTGGCATGCACAGTCTTTGCCTTCCCAGTTTCCAAATGTTTGATTCAAAAATTGACAGGAGAAAACTGCTCTGTAACTTGATAAGGCCATTCATAGATAGCATGTAATATCTTTACTAATCCAGGCTTTATCTGTGGAATTGCTAGGTATACTAAGTCATTAACCCTGAAAGTATAGGGCTTATGCCTCTTATTATGGAAGTGCTTGCGCTTTATTTCCTGCTCCTCTCTGCACTTCTCCACTGCCTCAAAAGCATTTCTAATCCTAACTTCCACTTCTTGACTATAGTTTTCATCTATGTTATAGTGGGCTTTGCGAGATGTCAAAATATAACCAGGTAAGACTGGATCGCACCCATAAAACAACAAAAAGGGACTTTCGCCCAAAGATGAATGGGGGGACGAATTATCAGCAAACAAAATATATGAAATCCAGCCTGGCCAATCATGCTGACTCTAATCCACGTAGTGATGTATACTCCCAACAAAAGTTTTGTTTATTTCTTCACAGATTCCATTCCCCGAGGGATGATAGGCTGTGGTGAATAGCCTTTTCACCCCTAAGGCTTTGCACACCTCTCTCATGAGCTCGGACGTGAAATTAGATCCATGATCACTTAAGAGCTGTATCGGAACAGAATAGCTATTAAAGATGCAGGTAACTAAGGCCTTCGCAACACTCTGGGCAGTCCGATCTTTCAAAGGGACCGCTTCCACATATCTTGAATAATAGTCCATCACCACCAATGTCAGTAGCAACCCAAAAAAATGGGTGCTTTGCTGAAGGAAAACGCATGAGTGGCTGCTCATGCCTCTTATCAACTGACAGCTTTCGCAATGCGCACAGTAGCTTTGAATATCAACCCTCATGGTTGGCCAGTAATACATTCTCTGCATACTTTTCCATATTTTCTTTGATTTAAGATGCCCACTAGTTGGGTGGTCATGCTGCAAGAAAAGGAACTGCGGCCTTAAACTACTCGGAACCACCATCTGTTCCCAGGTCTCAAATCTATTCTTGGAGTGTCTAAGATGGTATAGAACTCCATCCCATCTAAGAAGAGATTTTCCTTCTTATCTAGCCATTTCTAGGAAGCAAGTACTTCGCCATCCCTCCTCAAATATTTCACTCTGAATCCAAGCACTGCTCCCTCGCAACTTCCTGTTAACACACCACTGGCTCATATTCTGCAATAACAGAAATGGGGATCCTGGACAATCCATCTGCATTTGTGCTCTTTATGCCTGGCTTATGTTTTATATCTAGTTGATATTCTTGGACAACGCCCATCGCATCAAATTACTTGCGGGGGCGTGCAGGGAAACAGCCATGAGAGGGGACGGTGGTCTGTCTGAAGAAAGAAGTGCAACATAATGGTAAACGCGAAACTGCTTTACTTCATATATTACCCCTAAACATTCGTTTTCAATGACAGAATAATTAAGCTCACTCTTCTTCAGCAATCTACTTACATAAGCAATTGGATGTTCTCTTCCCTCAAACTTTTGGGAAAGAACTGCCCCTAAAGCATATGAGCTGGCATCAGTCGACACGAAAAATGGTTTTTCGAAGTCAGGGCTTTTCAGAATAGGGGCAGAGAATAGGAGCTGTTTGAGAGTCTGAAGAGCATTTTCTACATCATCCATCCAATCTAAAGCCACTTCTTTCCTAGTAAGATTTGTAAGAGGCCTAGCAATGGCACTAAAAGATTTGATGTGTCTTCTATAATAATTTGCTAGACCTCAAAATGACTGGATTTTTTTAACTGTTCTGGGGCGAGGAAAATTTTTTACTGCTGCTATCTTGTCATGGTCAGGAGCAATCCCACGCTCTGATATGATGTGCCCCAGAAACTTAACCTCGTCATTTAAAAACTGACATTTTCTAGCCTCTCAAACAAAATCCTCATGCCAAATGGCCCTCAAAAGTTTCATAAAACATATGAAGTCGTCTAAATAAACGAAAAGTTTGTCTTGTAGCCCCCTAACAAAAAAATTTGCAGTGCGTTGCCATAATGCAGGCAAATTATTTAATACCATGGATAACCTTTTGAATTGAAATTTCCCAAAAGAGGTAGAGTAGCTAGTCTTCGCCCTATCTTGTATTTCTTATTGAAAATAGCCTTGGTTGGCATCCACGACGCTAAAATATTTTGATTTACCCAATTGAGATAACGTTCCCGTGAACCTGTGGTAACGGATAGGCATCAACTGCTGTCACTCTATTTAACTTATGATAATCGACCACACATCTATAGAAGCCATCCTTCTTCTTTACCAATAACGCAGGCGCAGACCAGGGACTAGAACTCATTTCCACAATGTCATGTTTTAATAAATTATCAATCATATCACTCATTATGCCCCGTAAGGAATAAGGGATCCTATAAGGAGCTTGCGCAATAGGGGGGAGGAGCCAGTATCAATTTGGTGGTGTTCTAATTTAATATCCCAATCGTGATGCGAAAATGTATCATTAAATTCAAATAATAATTTCTCAAGAGGTATTCTTTTTCCCTCCTCCAAATGGTTCAAATTAAATAACTTTAAAAAATTCTTGTTTCTAAATCTTCTTCTCCTTCCCTTCCTCAATGGTTGTATTAATTTCAACCTTCTCCTCCTCTGCTTCATACAGATCCCCAATAATTTTTCCCTTATTTAACTGTAAAGATTCCCCAGAATAATTTAGAATACAAACAGGTATTGTATTAAAATCAGAAACTGTAACCAATAATTTTGCCCCTAACAATCCAGGTTCATTAATCTCTCTTGACTCCAGACTCTCAGCTGCCGTTTATGAGATTTCCCTGCCAACTTACCCTCAAAAACAATCTCTGAAAAAGGGGGAACACTGTAACGTTTTGTTGACAACTAACAGGAATAGCCTCCATAATTTCACGAATGTTAGCAATACCAGATTTGTGTTCCGAATCCTTCACCTCTGACCTAGACCCAATAAAAGGAATTTTATTACTTTCATAATGTAATACATTCCTATAAAAATCAATTATGAACCCATATCTTCTCAATGTATCCCTCCCAAGTATAGCATGATATAGTATCTCTGTTCTCAGTTTCCAAATGTGACACTTAAGACTATAACACTTTCCCCCAAATTTAAATGTAATAATATATGTCCCTTCAATAGGAAAATTGTGGCCTGTGACCCCAACCAAAGTAATGACAGGTTCCTGAATCTCCATAACATTATGGCCTAATTCAACAATTTTTTCCAAGCTATCATTTCCTAATGAGATCATCTTTGCACCACTGTCCACTAAGAATTTAACAGTCAATTCTCCTGCACTACCTATTACCATAAGTTCACTAGGCTCAGAGGAAACGTTCGCAAGGATTTTTAATTTGTTCTTCATTTCCGTTCTGCATCTATTGCCTTCTCTCCTGACCTTTGGGGAGAGAGGCAGCTTTCACGTTTTTTGTTTGTGTGCCTTGGTCCTGTCCTGGCTTGCTTCTGGCAGGGAGCTTTTCGTTCTGGACACTGCCTTCTCTTCCTTCCAAATTCTTTCCCGACAATAATGCTGGATGTGGCCTTCATGATGGCAGAAAAAACATTATTTCCCTTTGCGTCTCACGCCCTTTACTTTCAACACCACTGTAAGATTTCCTCTGTCGTGGTGTACTATTTCGCCCTGACTGTCTCATGTTCGTCTTCGGTCTAACGCCTCTTGACTCACGTGACCTCTCCTCTCGTTGTTTAATTCTCTATTTCTTTTCTCTCTCTCTGCGGGACTCAAGTGTAACACTTCTTTTATTCCCTTACTAATTTTATTCTCCAAGTCCGCCCCTCCTCTTCACTCTGCACTTCTTCCCTTTCCATTATATTCAATGTGCATTTCTTAGCAGCTCTCCTTTTCTCATTCTCTTCCTCTGCTTGTTCAATCGCCTGGCACAAATTATCACGTTTTCTAAACATCACCACCCTTTGAATAGAAGGCAACAACCCCTCAATAAATTGCTCCTTCACTCTTTATTCCATATTTTCTCGAGCAAATGCCCGTTTCACCTCTGCATGTTCTCCTGCCCCTGCCACTATAATCCTTGTATTATTTCCCAAACTTTGCAGCCTTGTAGCAAACCCTCGCACTGATTCTTTTCTTTCCTGCTGGCATTCCTGAAACAACTTTTCACTCTTCCCTTTAGGCTCTTTTCCGAATCTCTCCATCAACACTATTTTCAATCCCTCATAATCATTCACCTCCTCCATAGCCCTATCCTCCCTACCAAAAAACTGTGCACTTCCCTTCAACTTAATTTTCGCTATATGGTACTTAGCCTCTGGATTTCAATTCTTAATACAGCCCACTTCATCTGTTTTCTGAAAAAATGCCACTGGATCCGATGTTCCATCATATTGCCCTATCTCACTATCTAGAACAAACAACTGTGGGGGAGGGCCGAACTCCATTGGTGGGTGTGGTGGCAGTCCCTGCACCCTTATCTGATTCTGATTCATCTTTAGTTCTAATGTTCTTAAATTTTCTCAAGTTAACGTTCCGTCCTACGTCCCCTGATATTTTATGTTTAATTTAATAAATGGAAATCAATTGTGTGGCCAATAATTACAAGTAATGTCACTATTCAAATTTTTTATGCAAAAATTCAATTCAAATGATCTTAATATTAGTTATTCCTTTTAAATAAATTAAGGAACACTACTCATTAACCTAATTAATAACATTATTTTGCAATTCATTATCAATTTCTTAATAATTCAAATAAAATTTCAAAATATATCCTGTTGCACTGCTGCCAAAAATATAAGGGTTCTGGGAACAAATCAGTTTAATAAAATATCAAAAATTATTATCCAAAGGAATTTCGACTGCGCCCATTTTATTTAGTTTAAGAGAATACTAAAATTATCCCCATTCCCATAATATTTAAATTTATTTGCACAGGTAAGCCAGGTGAGTAAGGATCGGAACAAACGCAGTAACAAAATAAAACTCAATTTATTAACAGGTATAGGTTGGGAAAATAAATGTAAAAAGGTAAAATTGAGCAAAAATTAAATTGAGAGTATTTAGATCTTAAATGAATAAAATTTAAATATGAATTTGGATGATTAAAAACAACAGCTTAAAGGTTCATCAATAATTGCTAATCATGTAAAATAATGAACGGATATAAATTAAGAGAAGGACGAGACACAAGAACCCTGGAATACAATAAATAATAGTTATAAATTAAAAATACAAATTAAATAAAAAATAAGATATAATAAACAAAAATAATTAATCAAAATCAAAATAAAAAGCTGACGTTTCGGATAGAGACTATCCTTTATCAAAGCAAAAAAGGATAATTCTCTAAAAGCAAATAGAATATTAGAGAATTATCCTCAAGTTATGAAAGTTGTACTAACGACGGGTTTATATATAGTTTGCATGGGGAATAGGAAGACGGTATTGGCTGAAAAACAAGAAGAGAACCAATGAGATTAATTAGAAGAACTGTTGGGATAGGACAGGACGGAGGACAAATAGGAAATAATAAGGGGGCGGCGAGAAAAATACAATAGGATGACGCATATGAAATTGAAATTATAAAAAAGTTTATGAATGCCAGGATGCCTAGCAAAAAGATTTCGTAAAATTCCCTGAATTTTCCTTGATTTTTTCCTGATTATCAGCAGACAAAAAAGGCTGTCATGAAAGAATATTATTGACATTGTTCAAAATTTTCGATTTTATGATTCCCTGACTGTTCCCAGTTAAAAAAAAAAATAAAAAAATTCCTTGACAATCCCTGGTCGCTAGTCACCCTGTAAAATAGTCCCATATGTACGAGCATCGGGTCAAAGGTAGAAAAATATGAAAGAACATTGAAATAAAGAAATAAAAGATAAGATAAAGAAAAAAGAAAGGGCCCATAGAGCTTGCGACAAATTAAGGAATAGCTGAAGTTGGAGAGGGATATGGGAAAGGTAATGAGGGAATGGTGCCTTTGCTAAGGTTAATGCCATTAGGGGTGAGGGAATTGAATTTCCAAATAAGAAAAGACTCGAATTGCTTTCTCTGTTTTTTGTTATGGAAGTTACTACGAAGAATATACAGGCTGATGGCTTGTAAAGAGTGGCCAGGGGAATTAAAGTGTTTAGCCACAGGGGTGTCAGCATTGCTAAGGATGTTGAATTTATGTCCGGCAAATCTGGCACGTATGGTATTGCCTGTCTCACCGAGATACTGTTTCTGGCATACATTGCAATGTTACAGGTAAATTAGATTGTGAGAAGTGCAGGTCAGGTTCTGGTTAATTTTGAAAGTAAAAGAGGAAGCACTGCTGGAAATGGAGGTAGCAGGGTTAAGAAAATGGCAAACGCCACAACGCTTTTCATTGCTGGCATCCCTTAGTGGAAGTGCATGGTTTAGTAATAGCAGCATGGACCAGAATATCTTTAAAATTAGATGTCCGTTTGAAAGAAACTTTAGGTGGTTCAGGTAGAATGGAATGGAGAAGAGGAGAGTTGTCAATTATATGTTGATGTTTCCTTAGGATATTTTTAATACTATTTAGGGTTGGATGATAAGGAAGAACTAACGTAGGTGTGGCCATGGCTGGAGAAGGTTTAGGATTGTTGTTAGAACAGGAATTGCGATGCTTATAGATAGAAGCGCGTAGGACAGATTTGGTGTAGCCTCTTGCTTTAAGGGAGTGAGTGAGGGCGTTAGCATGGACGTCCTTGTCCGACTGACTAGTGCATATTCTATGGATGCGAGTTAACTGACCTAAAGGGATGTTATCCTTGCATTGGCGTGAATGGCAGCTATCATAGTGTAAGTACTGGTGCCTGTCAGTGGGCTTCTTATAGAGATTAGTAGACAATTTGTTGTTAGTGATAGAGATAGAGACATCCAAGAAAGAAACAGTTGTGATAGAATAATTGTGAGAAAACTTGATAGAGAGGTGGATGGAGTTAGAGTGGGTTATAAAAGATAGGAGAGAGTCTTCATTATGTGGACAGATCAGGAAAACATCGTCAATATACCGTAGCCAGACTAACGGCTTCAAGGGAGACATGGAAAGCAGTTTGGTTTCCACCTCCCCCATAAAAATGTTGGCATAGTTAGGAGCCATTTTGGAGCCCATAGCAGTGCCACTGGACTGGATCTAATAATCATTGTTAAAAGTGAAGAAATTGGAGGTTAGGATGGTGTTAAGGAGAAGGCAGATTGTGTCAGTAGAAGGAACTTGGAAAGGTTTGTTAGCCTCGAGACTGTTGCGAACAGCTTCAATTAGAGACTGTTGCGAACGACTCTAATTACGATTTTAAGAACGTCTTCCTCTGCACACTTGATGTCTCTTCTCTCTACACTGACATTCCTCATGATGATGGGATTGAAGCTGTTCGCAACAGTCTTGAGTTGACGTGCTTCTCTGGGCCCCAGAGCCTGGTCTTCTAGCAAGTGTTCCTTCCTCTCGCCATTGCCTCCAACATCGACCTACTGTCCGTGCATCCCGCGACACATGGACAGCAATTCGTCTGGTTGACCATCCAGCCTCGGAAAGGCCAAAATCCGACCTCGTTCAAAATCCGTTAATTGCGTGAATTGTTGTCGTTTAATTAAAAAATCATTACCTATGCTTGGAGAGTATCTCCAGTTCATAATTATTATTATTTACTTGTCAGTTCATTAACTTTCTGATGGTTTGGAGTGGAGAAATTCTCGATCTGCGGACCAGGTTCCCGTCTCCCATTGGGCTTCAATCGTGACAACTTGGTAGTCTTTAAGACACCCTGCGACAGCTTGGCTGCCTGTGGTGTCTGCGATAGCTCAATTGGTAGAGGCATTGGCCATGATAGTCGAGGTTCCTGGTTCGAATCCGGGTCGCAGAATTTTTCCTTCCATTTTTCAATTGAAAAATCATTACTCAAATTCAGTTTTTACTGTTCTATCCCTCATTTTACGTCATATTTCGTAGCTTATAAACATTTTGATCATGTTTTTATACTTAAACGCCGATATTTAATTATTCTGTCTCCACAAACACATTTTTGGTATTATAATGTTCTAACTCCAAAAAGAGTTAGGTTTAATGTGCCATTATAATGTTCTATCTCCACGAACAATTTAATGATGGCGCGCTGTTGGCAATCCTTTTCGCAAAACAACATTATTGAATTTCAACATACCTGGTGCTCGTAGAAGAATTTTCTTTGATTTGGACGCATATTGTTCAATCGGATGGAGTACCAAATGGGTAGAAGTGGTAAAGATATTGCCTGCGCTATTATGACCATAATTGACAAGGTTTGTTGCTTAACATCCTAAAATATAGAATATTATTGTATGGTCCGATTCCTGTCTGCCGCAAAACAGAAACAAGATTCTTTCCTTTCTAATCCTAGACTTTCTCCAACTGTAACACAAAAATTTTCAGAACCTGGACATTCTAACATACAGGAGGTTGATAATCTGCACAGTGAGATTGAGCAGGTTATGCGGCCAGCAGAAGTCTACAGCCCGGTATCACTTGTACATATCACTTGAGGATGAGTAATCCCTTGATTGTCACATTTCGTTTCGCCCATAGCGTGCATAAATTTCTCTTCCGTTCCATACATGAAAGTAAAAGTTCTGAAGTACACTCAGGGAAATTTCTTCAGTGTCGATTATAAAACTAGTCACATTGAGCGTCAGTTCACAACTTTTGGACTCGGATCAAAGGTGACTCATCGTGCTGGTCATCTTCCCACACCAGGACCGTGTTGTAATTCTACTGGAGTGTCGGGCCTTCCCATTGTAAACCGCATCACTTCCACCATACAAGAAAGCAGATTTGAAAGCCATGTTGCGATGGCTTCCTTTAGATGACCGAAAGTTTATGGAAGCAATCCTGAAGTAAAACGCTTTTTTTCATTCATTTGTCGTCTTTTAAAATAAAACTGTTTAAAAATAAAAAGTTAAACTTAAAAATGAAAAATGTATTTTTGTTTGGTTTTTGTTTTTCTTACTTTCATGAAAAAGTTTTGTCACCTTTTTCCTCTAAAATAATTTTAAAGAAATAAAGAAAAATATATTAAAACGTTTAATCGTATTAGTTTCAGTTGAGTGAATAATAAGAAACATTATAATTTTATCTCAGAAAGGATATATTTTGGAAGTAAATTGTTCTTACTCCAAACCGGAAGTTCATCATCTAGTAGTTGCAAGGGTTTAAAAACATTTAATTTTTAATTAACAAATTTTTGTCTTCTAATTCTGGCCACGAAATTTCACAGGTTTTCGAGTTATACAAATAGAGATATGATTGTGCCAAAATTACTTTTTACATAACTCAAAATGACAAAAAGGGTAGTTAGAACACTATAATTCCGTGCCCACGAAATGAGATTTTTAATCTGGAGCCACATTCAAAGATACTGTCATGATGACGCTGATGAAAAGGATAGTTAGTTTGTGGTTTCTCATTTGTGATTTTTGTTCTTGGTTAGTTTGTTACCACTAGTTCATATTAAATAAAAATACATTCGTAGACGCAATTCTTAAAAAAATTATTGTCTTAATACTAAATGGATTAATAAAATATAAGAAGGAACTATGACGTGTAATTGTCTGCAATGAAAAAAAAACCTTCTAACTACAAATATAAACCGATGTTTCATATCTCACGTCTATTCGTAGTTAGAGGATTTTTCCTTCCTTTACACACAAATGGATTGTTTAGGACAAGAAAAGATTTAATTTCTGAACAGACTTTTTCGATATTATCCAGACGTTAATTTTCTTGACATCGGGTGAATTGAAATTCATGCTTTGCAGATATGAGCGAGCTTTCAGAATGTCTTCAGGGAAACGAGCCAAATCACCGGAAATGCTTCGACAAAATTCGAGGGCTTCCCACCATGTGTACGAACCATAGATTGGTTTGAGGCATGAAACTTCATTTTCAAAAAAATGACGGCTATTATCAGTTTGTATTTTGTAACCACCTTCGCACGTGTAGTTATCTAAAATATACACGAAGAAATAAATATATGTTAAATGTATTTTTTAAAGATGAGATGAATGCGAACGCTATTCTTATACTTTCAAATGAAAAGTTACATTACTTACTTAAAGAATTGCAGGAATATCTAAACTTCAAATACGTCGAAAGGTGCAAATTGCAAGTATCCATAAAATTGAAATTTTGTTCTCCTATGCCAATTGAGCAAAAGGTTCTACCCTGGCAACTTGTTAATAAAAAAACCATTTACAACGCTGGACAAATATATAGTAGAGGGTGGTTATAATTAAAGTTCAACTTTCAAAAAGATGTAAAAAAAAAGAACCACTGGCCAGAATGACCTGGAATTTGACCTGAATTTACGTAAAGAAGGGGGAAATCGTATGTCATAAAATATGCAAGATGCCGCTCCTCCTTCCATTACAAATCCAGAGAAGCAGTTGCTCAACATGCATTTCGGAAATGATAAAATTATCAGCCGTCTTTTTCCTAAGTCTGATCACCAAGATCACTTGATCTTAATCCTTGTGACTTCCAACTGTGGGTTTATCTGATAAATGTTGTGTTCAGTGGTCCTATTGCAAACTTAGCGGAATTGAAGACACGCATTCCTCAACACATTCACAACGTCAAACCTGATACACTCCGATCTGTTGTGGAATATGATGTTTCTCTGTTTCAACTTGTGGCAGAAAACGGTGAACAGCATATTTGCGCAAGTCTCGCGATAAATAAAAACCGATTTCATTATTGCTTTTTCTGGTTTTTGATCTCAGGACAATAATAAGACGATTTTTTCCATTTCAACTTGGAAGTTATTTTTTTTTCTTATGCCATACCATTTCTTTCACCCTTCTCGTCTATTCAGGTCAAATTTTAGGTCATTCTGACCAGTAGTTCTATTTTTTTTACAGCTTTTTGAAAATTGAGCTTTAATTATAATCATCCTGTATATTCTATTGCTGTATTAAATCAAAGTATGGATGAATCGTAACTTAGTGTTAATGATTAACTAATAAAAGAACTACCGAATATTTATTACTCTTATGTCATTATTATTTACACCAAAAAGTCTCAAGCATTTTGTTTATTTCTTGCACTTTTATTATATGAAGTTTTCAATCAATGGACGAAAAATATTGAATATGGAATATCTTGGGACAAAAATTTGGAATACATATCACTTAGAATTTTGTTGCCCCAAGATATAAAAAATGAAAGCCTTTCGGGCGTTGATAACACAAACTTTTCGCAATCTTTTGGTTCAATTTGGTGCAAAACTTCATAATCTATTTTTTTAATTCAAATAAAGTGGGGGGTGTTTTTTTAAGAAATGCCCACATATTTTCGATGGGATTCAAACATTTTCTACTCTCAAAAAACTTATTTTGTGTTGAATGATTTTGTGTTAACACTTATATTTAGTCTTATTTAAAACAAAATCATTCAACACAAAATAAGAGCAGCAAATAAGAGCAGCAAAGGACTATATTTTGTACAAAGTTGCCCGCGGTGTGCAAAATAACCCCGGTTTACGGTATCTATGTAAACTGCTGCATTGATATTCACATCTCACCTACGCATTTGGATATACAGCCCCATATCATTACACTTTTATAAAATTTAATTGCTGTATGTAAACATTTTTCCTTGAATTCCTCATGCATTTTGTGGGTAAATAAGGTTACCACCATAAACAATGTAAATTCTGGACATATCTGTAAACATTACGTTCTTCCAATCTTCGCAAGTCCATTCCTCTTCTGTGATGGTTATCATAAACGGCTTTGTTTTTGCTCTTCTACGCATTAATACTTCCATTGAGATATAAGAATCCACTTTCTTTCACTTGAGACCCTTGGCCTTCTTCCTAATTTGAGTCCTTCTAAAGGACTTGATTTCGGACTTATTCCGAATTTGGTCTTTCTAAGGCAGCAATGATAATAATATAATAATAGCTTTTGAGAAAGCAAAATATATTTCCAGATGACTATTAATGTATCATACATTGTCAGGTTGATAGTTAACTTATCTTCCAATTTTTGCGTAGAATGCCATTCCAAAAATTAATAGTTATATTAATAAATTATAATACATACTAATATCGCATAACTGATAGAGTATTTGGTGCATAGCAATTGGATGTTAATGAACCATGTGGATTACAACCATTCACTTCTCCAATAGTTCTTCCAAATATAGCAAAATCAAATGCCCAGCCCATACCCCATCCGCAATCCATCCCTTTGCATGGTTGAACATCTGTATAGACTAAAGGAAAAAACCAAGAGTTAATCATTAGACCTTTTAGAGATTTCTATAATGCAATACAAACAACAAAAACATTATACTAATATTAACATTGCTTAGTTTTGTATGTCTAGATTGAGAGATATTATATACAGTAGTGGTAAAAAGTTTGAGACCATCTCAATTCAGAAGATAAGCAAATTAAATTGAAAATTTTTTGATAACTTATAGTGATACACATGTTTATTGTCATATTCAACTTCATCTATTTCCAAAAAAACTCAAAAAACTAATTTAAAAAAATCTTGTTCTTTGGTCCCGAATAAACCTTGAATAAAAATTCCTCGAAATTATATAAATTAAAGAAATTATAGGAAAATTTTTAATTCCTTGAAATATTTATCTATTATTATTTCTTAAAAAATCACTTTATTTTGTGAGATTCACATTTTTATGAACAATAGCAAAACAATAAATATTTTTTATGAAAAAATATTTTTTCCCTTCCCTCTTCGCCATTCAGTCGTTAATTTTAAAGTGGACCTAATAAAACCGTAACTTTAATCTAAAATAATGCAATTTTATTAGTAAAAATTAAGAAACGTGCACAATAAAACGAAAAACGGAAAGAAAACTATTAAATTCTCTACATCTATAATTCAAACGGCACGCTATTTTGGGAAAACTATCGCGTCCACAGCATTAACTAATCAGAATCTGTACCGAGTTGACGCCACTCTCCTTACATCTAATTTGAATGTATTTCAATCGCTATCAGTGATCTCGAGCTCAGAACCTTCATTTGTGAAGTGTTTGTTGTTCAAGGCGGCGGCATGTTGTTTTGCTAAGAACAGCGAATAGTCATTCTTTTGTATGAATTTTTCGATCAGCGCATCATTTCTTGGGCATTATGGCCCCGTCGCTCGCCAGATTTATCACCCCCTGATTTCTTTTTATGGGACTATCTGAAAAATGTGGTTTATGTGAATAGTCCACACACGATTGCTGACCTGAAAATGAACATCACAACAGCCATTTCTAACATCAATACCGCCATGCTTCATAGAGTCTCACGAAATCTGGTAAAATGAACACGCTTTTGTATTTGCGAAAAAGGACATCATTTCTAATATTTAATGTTACACCTAAAGTTTTTCTGCTAAAAATAAAAACCAACATTTCAACTAATCTCTGTGATACTTTACTTTCATTTAAATTCTCAAATTGGTACTTTTACGAGCAGCTAACCTTTGATGTGCTCGTCTTAAACTTACGCTGTATAATTCATCAAAAATTTTCTAATACGGTTTGCCTATTTTTTTGAAATGTGGTGGTCTCAAACTTTTTTTTCCATCACTGCATTAACGAGTTGTACTAATGCCTAAGTAAAAGTAAAAGAGGTCATTGAGCAAAACTTACAAGATTTTTCACATGTGCTTCCTTGGGGATTACCTTTGCATCTACATTGCTTTGCAGCTGATCTATAATTCTTTTTCAGTTCGGTAAAACACAACGGCACCACTAAGTCGTCGACAGATGAACTCATGTCCATGATTCGTAAACGCCCTGATATAACACTCAAAACCGAACAAGCCACTCCATTGGGGCTAAATGGATCGGATCGGCAGAGATTAGTCCAAAACATTAACCCATTACCTAAGATAAACAATATTATAATATAATTTATGCATTTTAAACTTTTTAAACATATGTATTTTTTAATTTTTCAAAGAAAAATATAGCCAAAAATTTATGCTTCATGAGTGCAAAATTTTATCAGCAGTTTTGGAAAGCATGTGCACATTTTCAAATATTTGGAGCATATTTTCTCTTATTTTTTATATACATATCTTATGTTTTATTAATTTTTAGAGCAGAGATGTTATTAAGAAAAAATATTGAGGATTAACATTTCCATAAGTTTGGCAATCCTTTCAATTTGATTTACGCTTTTTATCGTAACAAACGGCATGAAAAGATCTCTTTATTAGAGTCTGTTCATAATAGACAAGTTCTAGTATCAAGAGTCGTGTAACAATTTCTCTCACATTTATATCATGCACACATTGTGTTTCCATTTACGCTTGATACTTTTAAATATCAGTCAGATCTAGTGTTTTGCATATACGGAAACAGCTCTATGTTTTGGCATATTTATGACAAACAAATGTTACAGAATATTCAATAAACTCCGACTTTGAATTTCAATGACCTACAGTATAAAGTTAATGGCTGCATTCGCAGAGCACAATCTAGACATTTGAATAATTATTATTCAGGGTGTTGTTAAATTTCATGTCAAAAATGAAAGGGATGATGGAATATGCGATTCTAAGCAAAAAAGTTCATATGAACATGAGTCCGAATTTGAACGATAAATGACATATGGACAGAAATAAAAATACCGCTACAAAGGTCAACAAATTAATAACTCACTTTCTATTTATTTATTTCTTTTTCTTTATTTCTGTATTTCTTTAGAATTGATTTACAGAGATCCCTCGCCGGAGCCTGTATGGCCAGCTGGCTGACATGTGAGATCTCCGGCGGGGTTATTGAATAACAGATATTGAGTTTTAATTTATAATAAAGGTTTGGAATTATAGAACCTTTTTTAAAAAAATAACAAAATGGTAATTTTTATGGAAGTTCATGATGGAGTTAAAACGGATAAGGGGTTAGTAGTAAGTTTCCAGCAGGAAAATATATGTGATAATAAGAATCATTTAAAAAAACGGGGTTATATAAAGGGATATTATAAATAGTAAAAAGTTTTAGAAGGGGTTAGTAGGTATTTTATGAGATAGAAACGAACTTTTTAATAATTTTTTAAAAGTTGCACTTGTGGGAGATGATCGGATATGTTCGGGTATATTGCCCCACCATTTGATGCCTATAAAAGAGACGCAACGGCGTTGGTAATTATTTCTGGTAAAAGGAAGTCTAATCAGGTATGACAATCGGGTGGGATAGCCGTGAATGTTTTGTTGATAAGATATTTCAAAAGGACTAGAAAGAATTAATTGAAGGTTAATAATTTTGTAAACAAATAAGCAAAGTTGAATAATATAAATTTGATAGATGGTTGGAATGCCGAGGAGTTCGAAATAATGGGAAACAGAGTTAGGCAATCGGATGTTAAGCAGGGTTCTTAGAAACCATTTTTGCAAGCGATAAATGCGTAAGAAATTGGAGTTCGTAGCGGATCCCCAAAATTGGACTCCGTAGCAGAGGGCTGAGTGTGTTAAGGAGTTATAAAGAAGGATTAGTATATAGGAGGGAAGAAAGCGGAGATGAGATATCATTCCCTGTCTTTTATTAAGTTTTGTTAATAGATCATTAGTATGTAAGTCCCAGGTAAGATCATGCGTTAAATGGATTCCTAAGTATTTAAAACTATTCGTTCGTGGCTAGTAATAAGTGTGAGTTGTAGTAAATAGGCAAATCGGTAGGAACATTTAGCTTATTCCGTTGGGAAAATAGCATGTATTTTGTTTTGTTAAGGTTGAAGGCAAGCTAGTTAGCTGAGTTTCAGTTGCTTAAGTTAGATAAAGTTTGATTAGTATTAGAGGAAAGAGTTGCAATGATAAAATCGGCAAACAGCAAGGTTGCATCATCGGCATATAAGATTAAGTTTGAAGAGCCAAGTGTTGAAGCCAAGTGATAAAGAGGTTAAATAGTAATGGTGAAAGCATAGAGCCTTGTGGGACACCTATATTGCGAGTCAGTAGTGAAGACGAAATATCATGGGAAGTTAGATAATAGGAACAATCAGTAAGAAAGTCGGTGAGTCAATGAAGTGGGGGGCCGCGGATATGGAAGAAGAGGTTAATTTGTGAATTAGAAGTTGGTGAGACACGGAGTCGAAGGCTTTGGCGTAATCTAAAAATAAAGAAACAGCATAGTTGTTTTTGGACATATGAAAAGATATGTATTCAGTTAATTCATAACAGGCTGACTACGTAACTCGGAAACCATTCGTTAGAATTCGATCAAATTTTAACGGTATGCACAATTTTATGTGCCCTATTATTCTCCCAAATTTTCTCATCCTAGGTGTTGTAAAAAGTGAGTTATTAACTTGTTAGTCTTAGCGGCGGCAGTTTTATTTCTGTTCATATCTCAGTTTCGTTCAAATTCGGACCCATGTTCGTATGAACTTTTTTGCTTAGAATCACATATTCCATCAGCCCTATTATTTTTTACATGAAATTTAACAATTCCCTGTATACAATACTGGAATTAATTGTTTTGGTGACAACATTGTTTTTCTGGAGAAAGAAAGATTCACCCCACGGTACAACTATTGTGATGTATAGATAATGATTCTAAGCTTTTGTTTTCGTGGAATAGGGAGCACCAGGAAACTTCAGTTGTAATAACTGGATACAAAGTTGGTAAGTGTTTATTTCAAAACAGACCGTGAGAAATGGTATCTTTGGTAATGTAAAAAACATGGCGAACCGATGTCGAGCCGACTTCCCACGCAGGCTTGTTGTGACAAAAAGTTATGTCACAACCGGCAGTATCCAATGGCCCTCTCTTGTTTTAGTAGAAGCGATAAAAAAAAATAAAATCGGGTATCTTTGGAATCATCCTGAAGCTTTGGACGTTCAGCTTAAAACCGATTTATACGATGATTCCAATCAATTTCGTTTGCATAAAGTAAATACAAGAAATTCGTTTTTAATATAAACCGTGACGCAAAATATTGTGTGCACCTTACCTTTTTTGAAATACATAGCGGAGTTAATCTTGTCAAGCAAGTTAAAATATTTTGTTTCAATTTCAACTAGACTCATTTTCTCCTGGAGAAGATGGCCATTGCTATCAGAATTGGCACATATTCTTGCAGCTTCTTCCTGCGTTGTTGTTTTCCAAATCACTCGAAAACACATTTCGCCGTTATATTCTCCCCAGGGTGGAGTACATCGATAGGATGAAAACGGAGCTCTAGATTCTAGAAAATGATAAATTTATAGTTAATTTAAAATTATTAGAAAATAATACGAAGTTTTATCTGTTCTTAGGGTCATAATATATACAAATAAAGTAACTTCGAGACCTGATACATAATAACATTTTTCACAAAAGCAGTTCTCTTTATTCGAACAATATCCTGTGTCATCGCAGCTATGGTCCAATGCAGTGATTAAATTTGCCATATCTAAAAGGAAAGCATATAAATCACGTAATTGAAAGGTCTAGTCGCATGAAATGACTGAAAAGTGTAGGTCCCATCTCGTTTTTTTTTAAACCATAAAAAGGTATTTTTAACGTAGTCTTTAGCTCCCATCTCGTTTTTTTGCAAAAATTTTTTACTCATTTATGCTTATAAATTCTTGTTTTAAAAACATGCCAATGAAAACATGTTTATATTTTAAAAAAGTATTTTTTTGTATTTCTGGATTACAAATTCAAATATAAAAAAATTATTGAAGATTTCAATATTATTATTGATTTAAGGAGTTTAAATAATAGTTTAAATTTTAAATGAATTTAGTCTCCTTATAATGGGGAAAAATTGTGAAATAATAAAACAAAATTAAAATTAAAAAAGTCACCAATCTTGAAAAAACTTGGAGATAAAACTAGTCTATTGAGGATGAAGT
>JAHWFO010011303.1:87786-139392 GCA_023313115.1 Rhysida immarginata
TGATTCTAAAAGGTCGTGCTCAAATGAAAAGGCAGGTAGAGGGTGAATTTCTGAGCAAAAAAAGTCAAGTCGCGTTTTTTCGATCTGAGGGTCCGTTTAAAAGTTATAGCGCAAGATCACGTCCGGAAATCTGTCTTGGTACAGATGCTGAGCAATTTTTAACTTAGCGCTATAGCTTTTTAACGGAGCCTCAGATCGAAAAACGCGACTAGACTTTTTTGCTCAGTATTTCACCCTCTACCTGCTTTTTCATTTTGGCACGACGTTTTAGAATCACCCTGTATGTTAAAAAAATTATATAAATATAACATACCATCGACATATTAGCAAGAATAATGCTATTGTGTAACGAAACCGCCCTAAGGGCGGTCCTCTTATTATTGAATGGGTCATTTCAAAAACGATATAAGTCATTTTTTTGCGAAATAGTTTTTTTGGCGGAATTTGATCTTTGACGGTAATTACACGTACAATGTACAACTTGTAAAAACTTACGTTCGTAACATTACTCCTCAAAATGACATTACTACTAATCATCAAAATAAAGAAACAGCAAACGCATTCATTTTCAAAATGACATAATTCAGATGGTGAAGCAAACGTTTCAATAAATTACAAGAAAACAAATAGTTTAAAAGAAATGAAAGAGAGCATTTAGAGGAACACATGTCTTTTTAAAATGAAGTAGAAGAAAATCTAGCAGAAAGTGATAGCAAATATGATTATGGGCCTTAATGTTCCATTGTAAATGGTTTTCTGTCATATTTACTATTATCGTTACAAAATTATTTTTCGAAAAATTACTTAAAACGTAAAAAACAAGAATATTCTTTAAGGAAGAATAAAAATTTTGACATACCACCGTTTTTTAAAAAATTTTGGAAAGCGAGAAAGGCAATTTTATGTTCCATACTTATTTAATAATGTACCAGTATGGATGCTAAATTTAACATCTTTTAATTTAATTAAGTCTAGTTTTTTATATTGGAAAAACACCAAAAGTAAGCTCAAAATTGAATAAAAGAAGTTTTACGAAAAATGTTTTCCGTTATATATTAAATGGAATAATACGTATATATTTGTTTAAAAATTGTATATACTTATGTAGACCCGTTTTTTATATCCATACAAGCCCAGAAAGGGCTTCGGATTTGGGTTTCGAAATTGGCCTCTAGAAATATTATAGGAACGAATTGATTATCTTATCGGTGTAAAAAATCGTTGTAAAAAGTAAATCTAAATTTTGTAAACGATTCTTGTAAATTTCGTAAAATTTATCTTGACTCAAATGGAATAAAAATTTTAGAATAAAGTCAGAATTAAAGTCAGAACTTTCAATAAAAAAGATATAACAAGGTAATTTGCTTTTAAACACCTTACTGCATATTAAAGCTGTTCCTGCAAAAACAACATAAGTCAAGAAATTATTTTTTTTTTAATTTTTATATGTTAAATCTTTTTTAAAATAATAAATGTGATGTAGCAAACACAATAAAGTTCTAAACAATCATATCAGTTAAAAACAATATAATATTGACACTTTTATGTGAAACAGCTTTTATTGATTAATGAAAAGTTTAAAATTTATGACTTAGGTCGTTTTTAAAATGATCGGTTCAATTAGAGGTAATAAACAATCCATGATAATCCTTCATAATCCTGTTTCCAACAAGTTCAAGCAGCGCTCTGATTAATGTTCTGGGCGGTGCGCGACTTACATACCTAGCTTTTTTTGTTATTCAATTAAACATGTCGCTCTTTTATGGTTGTTTTCTTTAGAATTAAGTATTAAGATATGGAAACCGAAGTACTGAGAAGGTGGTCGTAAAAAAATTAACATCTATAAGGAGACTGCACGGACATGTAATCACGGATTTGGTTGAAATTTTAGGAGGTCAATCTACTGTCCGCACGCCACGAGAAAACCGCTGAGTTGCTTAATGTACTCGTCTGGTGTCGCTGATAGTTGCAGATCAGTCTATAGATATGAAGGGAGGAAAAGCGCTAAAATCAAGTAGCGCAAAAATGAGTTCTGTTCGTATTTCCAAACAAATGAAAACGTTTGCCTGGAGAGGTAGATACTGAGAAATATGAAACAAATAAGAAAAGAAAGTCGTCCTATTGTTTACATCGACTCAAATTTGGCTGTTTGTCCCCCAAAACTGAATAGATTCATCTGCAACTGCAGCGACACCATACGAGCACATTAAGTAACTCAGAGGTGTTCTCATAGTGCGCGGGCAGTACAACATTAATATATCTTCTATGTAAAAGGATTTGAACCAATGGCCTTTCATTTTGGAGAAAAAAATAAAATATTTTACGTTTATTGTAGTGACAGATAAACTAAGTGGGAAGTAAGATATACAATTTAACAGCAGTGATGCAGAGGTTAACTTCAGGTTCTGTGGATTTACAGGTGTGGATTCGATTCCTGTAGTACTGAAATTTTTTTCCTTTTTTTTTCATTTTATTTTTCATTTTTTACCCATTATTTTTCCATTTTTTTCATTTTTTGTGTTCGCCATTATTATTTGTTTGCACCTTGCATAATAACACTCACATACATAAGTAACGTCACAGGTCAATGCGCATAGATTGTCGATAGTGCGAATAGATCTTTATCGTTTCTTTTTCATTTCACACGCCTTGCTTGGATTGGTTTGGTTTGGTTTATTAGAAATTTTGGCGTCGACTACTAAGGTCATTTTGCGACTTTTACACAAGTTATAACAGTACGCAGCCCGGGACAAACACAAACATCCATGCCCACGGCGGGATTCGAACCCACGACCAGGTGGACTCGAGTACTAGAAAAACGACCCCACACACACACATACTTGCACGCACGCACGCACGCACGCACGCACGCCATGTCAATGACCGTCCGTGAAAATATAATACAACGCATTTTGCATTTTTTTTTGACCAGTGCGTTGCTTATGTATGTGAACTTCATTATGCAAAGAAATAATAATGGCGAAAAACGCAAAAAAAAAATTGACAAAAAGTAGAAAAATAATGTGGGAAAAAAATGAAAAAAAAAATGAAAAAATTTTTCAATACTTGAGGAATCGAACCCAGACCAGTAAATCCACAAAACCTGACGTTTAACCACTAAGCCACCTCTATCAAGTTGTATATCTTTCTTCCCACTTGTCTTATGTGGCACTACATTATAAGAAATGTAAAATATTTTATTTTTTTTCTCCGAAACGAAAGGTCATTGATTTAAATCCTTTTACACATAAAAGTATATTAATGTTGTAGATTGACCACCTCAAATTTCAACCAAAACCATGGTTACATGCTCGTGTATTTTATCGAGAGCTCATTACAATTGCTGATAGATTATTTTTTATCTAGTACCATAAACTGGATTTAAATAACTATCATTATTAGGCAAAGAAGACAAACAACGATGAGTATCAATTTCTTCATAGAAACCATTTTCGTCCTCTTCAAAAGATGTTTCATCCATTACCGGGGTTTCAAGCATAGTCAAGAATTCGTGCTGACTTCTATCGATATCTCTGGAAAATAAAATAACATCATTTGACTTTTTAAAATAAATAATTTTATGGTAAAATGATTTCTAAATTTATTTTGAAATATATAAGCTTGCCCCTTATTTCCTAGATGTTTCTTATAGAAAATAGCAATTCCACAGAAAATAATCCAAGACAACCCTAATGGAACCAATATAGCAATGATGACTGCTTTCAAGTCTTAAAAAATTTGAAAAAAGATTCACGTGAATAAAATAAGTAACCATAACTTTTTGATGACAAAAAATAAATTTGGTTTAAAATTTTCCAGGTTTATAATTCATGTTTTAATTACCAAAATATCCTTTGCACGTCTTACGGCATGGGTTACTTTCGGTTGACTTACTTGAGTTTTCTGCCAAAAATACGAAATAAGAATATGATGATTAGTAATTTTATTAACGCCAGTAAATTTAAAATCAAAATGAGATTAAATAAATTACTTCGTATAAATTCATGAGGTAAACAACTTAAAAATTAATAAATAATAATAAATAATGAATAATTATAAAATTAATTTTTCATGTCTACAGTTGTTAAATTTTGAAGTACTGATGCTCTCAGGATATGGAATGAAGAAAGTCACTTTGAAAAGTTGGACTCTTATTTAAATAGTCTTGAAAAGTGAATTTCATCATTATCCTTTTTTTTAATACAGTATTTGTTAATTTTTAAGTCTTTTGCCCCATAAAATTATAGAAAATGATTTATTAATCTCTTTTTGATTTCATGTATAACTTTCAAAATACTGCCGTGAGTGAAATCTATAAATATAATATAAATTGATTCATCGTCGCCGAACCAAAACCGCTGAAGCTATTAATATGAAATTGGTCCGTAGTTTTCTTTTATAATGTAGAGACTCACCAAGGAAGGATTTTTGGTAGATCAATTCCTAAGGGGGTGAAATGTGGGGTAAACGTTTGCAACTTTTACCCTGGATTTTATTTCGAAGGGGGTTGGGCCCTTGTTCTTGTGGAGGGGGGGGGTGTTCCCCTCTCTAACAGAATTGTATGGAAGGTCATCAGTTTCAGGTTGGGGGTCTGCAGCCCCCTCAGTATTCCCTCTGCGTACATTTGTTTGGAAAAGTGTATTTTAACTTAGAATACGTCTTACGTTTCGAGACTAGGATGCCACGCTTAAATCGTGAATGTCACGAAAAATGTTGATCACGAAAACTTTAATAACGTGAAAACTATTAATGATAGAAGATTGATCGATATCGCATTCGATAGAGTACAGAACAAAGCATGTTTTAGACCATCACTGATTTCCTGCTGGCCTCATTGGCTGACGCAATCGCAGTGCAAAGTTGAGTCAGAAAATCTGCTCTATGGCGGATATTAAATTAGTCTAGCTCCGGCTTCCTTTGTGCTACCATGAAGTTTGAGGAGTCATTTGTTTTATCTTTCTGCACATTATAAAATGGCTTAAAATTTAAACCTCAATATTTAATTGTGTCTAAGATTCGAAGTGTGGAAATTTCGCAAAAATTACAAAATTTCCAAATTTATGCCTAATAAACACGAGAAAAATTATAGAAACCTTCACAGGAATGTAGATCGAGAGATGGGGAATCCAAAAAGACCCGGATGTCCGATGTTGAGCGTCAATGGGCTCAACAGGAACGCCTCAAAGTTGAGGCGCCGCGCCGCCAAGATGAACTACAGCTCGATACGAATGCGCCAATAACTGAAAGCTCGACGCAAATAACATATCTGATGATATAAACGTTTCTACATAAAGTGATAGAATTCAACCAGTGGAAGTCTATAACGAGCCATAACCGTCAACATTAACTGCATCTTCTTCAAATATGATTTAAGTAAGGAGCGACATATAAGCGAAAATTTGGGAGACTGATTTCACATTTCGTTTTATATTCAGTACTAATGAATTTGGATATTCAAGTAATGTTTATATTAGATTTTAGTTTGAGAAGGACTTAAAGCACCCACATAACAGTAGCGTGATATGTTTGCTCCATTAGTTTCATCAGTCCAATGTTTGCTCCATTCATTGTAGAACAACTTTAAAAGTATTAGACACGCTGCAGATGTATATCTAAGACGCGGGATGTAGTATCTTCTGCGTCAACCATTTGATGAGTCCCATTTGTAGACTAGTCGCCAACATTTCGACCGTTTTGCCAGAACAGATACACAAAGCTAAGAAGAGACATGCTGTGAGGGACAAAGAAGATTTAGATGAAAATTCAACAGGCTAAGTCTATGAATCAAAAATATGATGAGAGACCGGCAGAATTAGATAGCATAAGTGTAGCTCATTTTATTGCATGGTATATGCCGGTAATGAATATAAGACATATCAAGAGAAAAGAGGTTGATGATGCAGATGGCCATGAAGCCACTGAACAACAAAATACTGATAATGAAAACAGTGGAGCCTCTGATATTTTTAGTTCAAACATCAATACATATAGATGCAGAAATGTGGGCACAGAGTGACCAGATACCGTCCTTATAGCATCGATGACACAACCAATTAGAAGCCTGAAATGGTTACATTGTTCTATCCATTTCGCAATGGTTGATGTATTAGATGTACACCAATTCATCCAATTATACGATGCGAACGAGGTGAACATTTTAGCCAGAAGTAAAGAATACGAAAGTAACAGATATAAATGCATTGATGGAAGAACTTAGAGAACTGTGCAAAAAACTTGCATAGAGAACAAAAAGAAAGATGAATACATGCGAAGTGTTGTTGGCGAAGCGGGTTATGATAACAACGATGAATTCGAATAGGAGACCGGCAAGGCTATCGCACTTGTATAAAAGTGTAGCAATGTGATGCCCAAACATCTGCAGAGTAATGTGAACAGAGAGAGTTGATCTTAGAATATATACCCAGAATATACACACACGATAGCGAATGCATACATGCGTACATTGTATACTGCTCGCAATGGCAAAATATTTACGATAGAAACTAATCATGGAAACTTTAAACCTTAAATTGATTCGGACAACGGCAGAATACAATTCGTAATGCTTATATAGTCTGTGCGTCCACTGGTAAGGCTGCAGTGAACTTGAACGGGAACACTCTGCACTGTTTAGAATCTGTACACTCTGTATTTAGAATCACACCGCAGAGCAAAAGGGTCAGTGGATTGACTCCTATGGTCCTACAACAATATCATCGCCAATTCCTTTCTGTGAAATGTGTAATAATTGATGAGATAAATATAGTCAGTTCGGACGAGTGATCCCCAATATCATCGACAATTCATTTCACTTGTCACGAGTGATGTGCCAGGGTAATGAAATATTCTCAAATATACTGACCAAGATCGGCAATGGTGAAAGATTGCTTCCTCAGGAGAAAGCACTTGACTTAGAGAAGATTTAAAAGTAAACAATGGTGCATGGAAAATTTGCCCGATATAGTTAGGCTGTTTTATCGCAATAACAGCGTTGATGCTCCCAACAAGAGTGCTATCTTATGTAATAAGTTGTTTTGCCAGAATTAAAATTAATGGTTATGGCCGCAGAAGTGAATTAGATACAGCAAGAACAAAACTACACAAGATAGGTATTGTCGAATTAGGAGGCTTGCACTATCCTACTACATGCTTGGCTATTGACTCACCGTACATGTTGAGAGTGAACATCGATGTGGACGATGGATTTGTAAACGGTGCGATCGGTGTACTCACAAGGGACCGTAAAAAAGGAAGCTAATTTTGTATGAAACAATGACGAGGTCCTTGGATAAGTGCGTGACAAATATCAGCGCCAGATATCAAGGAGTTTCCGAGTTATAGTCATTTATTGTTCCCATTATAAGTCTAATGAGCAAATCCAAAAATGTTCGAAATCTTTTTTCTAATTTTGTTTATTGACCCTGTGCTCACTCCTGTACAACATGTGAAAGAGAAGAGGGTAGTAGGTTATGGTTTTGAGTTCTAAAAGAAAGAAACGAGTGAACAACATATACAACATCAGCAAAAACAATGCATCTGTCGTTTAAGGTTATAGTTGCCAAATGAAGAAATGGGCACGAATCAAATGTAAACGTGAACAGTTCCCATTGGTGCCAACCACTGAGATCACGGCACTTAAATCCCAAAGTGCTACTTTTGATCGTATCTTCTAGAATTATGACATATTAGAATAAAATCAACTGTTAATGTTTGGATTGAATAGAGTAACTAGTATAGATAGTCAAGCACCTTCGATGGAAAAATTCAGAGATGAATACAAGAGATTGAAATTGCACATACTGCTAATATTCACCAAACGCGTAAAAAATTCGCATTAAAAATTAAAAACAACGATAATATTAGCTACAACAATGATGATGATTCCATTAAACAACAGAATATTTTAAACGTTAAAGTTACCAATCTCAATGCACAGTATTTAGTACTGCATGCACAGTACTTATTACATCTGATTACTTGGCAATAAGTGAGACTTGGATGAATGCAGGTGAACCTGTACATATACACTGTCATACCAATGAATTATGATCACCCGTTTAGTAATGGGAGTTGCCAACCTTCGCCAATGTAACTGCAGCTACGCGTCGTTGCATGGATGAAAGAAGTGCGCGGTATGTGTCCGATGGTATGGCAGTCCATTTCGCTTGAAGCGCTGTCCACAGAGCTTCGAGAGTCATAGGTGGAGGGTCCAGCTGCCGTACATGGCGATTAAGATGCTCCCACAGATGTTCGGTTGGACTGATGTCCGGCAAATTAGCGGGCCAAGGGAGCACTCGAAAATCAGTAGAGTGTTCCTCGAACCAATCCAGAAGGAGAAGTGCCTTGTGGCAGGGTGCATTGTCCTGCTGGAATACTCCATCATAATGGGGAGCATCGTGAGCATGTACGGGTGCACCTGGTCCGCTACGATGGACAGATAGCCACAGGCATTCAAATTGCCCTCTAGACGAATAAGTGGACCTAACTGCTCCCAAAAGAAGATCACACTACCCCCACCAGCCTGTTTCCAGCCCACAAAAACCTCCTGCAACTCTTTTCATGGCGTTCCCGACACACTCGCCATCGCCCGTCAATCTTATGGAGCAAAAACCTTGACTCGTCGGAGAAGGCGACCTTAGCCCACTCGCCTGTGGTCAAATGGCGGTGCTCACGTCAAAGTCTACGCGTCGTTGACGATAACCCTTGGTCAACATTGGCGCAGCAACCATGCGTCGACTGTTCAGGCCCATCCGTAGCAGGGTGCATTCAACGGTAATGTCAGATACACGTCTGTTGGCACCACTGTTGAGTCTGGTGGTCAGTTGATGGACTGTAGTTCTCCTGTCACCTTTTACGAGTCGTCGTAGCGGCGCTAACTCCGTTGGTCGATGGCTCGTGACCCTTTACAGTGATGGCGTTGGGACGCGATTTCTGTCCCTGCTATCCACTCTTTGTACACATTTACTACAGCGGACCGTAAACAGTTCAAAAATCGCGCCGTTTCGAAGATGGTGCCACCCTTGCTGCAATAGCCTATTATCATCCCTTTTTGGATGTCCGTTAAATCCGGATGTTTACCTATCTTGAGGCTCATGCACCTGCCGTTTCATGCACCGGCTTTAAAGCTTTCTCAGCCTGTTATGCAAATTTTGCAATGTGTAATCGTTGTTGGGGCGAACCATATGATTCAATAATTCATTGATATGACAGTGTAGATGGATTCAAATTGAGAACACGAATGAATTAGTGTGGTTGTATTAAATCCGATGCACTCACCAAACATGGTGCAAAAAGTTATAGGAAAGCAGGCGGTCTTGCGATCTTCAGAAATATTAACTCTTTAATCGAATGCAAACATACACTGATAGACTGGTCAACCTATAGATGATTGATTGACGCTGGTATCGGTAATATTTGTATGGTTAAAGTTGGTGAGATTTTTGCTAGGCATTGTTTAAAATCGTCCTAATGTTTGATATCTGATATAGCAATGTTGTTGTGTAGTGCGATGATGAAATATTCTCCTATCAAAGACAACATGGAGGTGGATACTGATGTGCAAATTATGATATTTGGAGACTTCAATGTAGATGCTATGTTAAACTTACAGCTCTTGGCTTTGTAAAAAACCGTTTCAATTTAAATTACATGCCCATCGAATCACCTACTACATTGGGCGGCAGTACTACAGATTTGATATTGATTCTAGTCTGTTGACATTTGTATCATACTTCTCTTATCACAGACCACTGATTTGTAAGTTGTGAATGACTTACAATTAAGGTTCGGGTAAAAAATAACGATATATTGCAAGTAAATTGAACATTTTATGTTATAAATTAAAATTTTTAAATTGTGTTGCACAAAATGATTTCTTATTCGCCATGTAGCCACAAGACGTATTCTACGACTTAACTAGTGGCCGTGTCCCAACACAGCCCCGTATATTTTTTTACGTGTATCAACTTGAAACTTGGTATAAATATTCTTCAAAACAATAATAGAGCCATATTTTAGGATTTTTCAAAACAACCCCTAAGAAAGAAGCGCCACGGGGTGTTGAAGTTTATATGGGAAAATCTGAAACTCTGTGTTTATCGAATTGAGACTTGGTATAAATATTCTTTATAACCAATTATAAAACATAGCTTTACGAATCTTCAGAAGAACCCCTAATAAGGGTTGAATGGGGTGTTGAAGTTTGCATGGAAAGATCGACTTGAAATTTGGTATATAGACTCTTCAAATCATATACAGACCAAATTTACTATCTCCGTTTAAAATCGATCAACGTTTATATCCAAAATCATCGCGAACGAAGTCGCGGACAAAAGCTTGTTATTTATAAACACAAGTGAAGCTTCAAATAAAAGGATTGTTCAATAGAAACACATTTGGACTGTGTAGGCGCGAAGGTATCGCCTAGAGAGCGGAAAGCAGTTGTATATTTGCATTGTTTAAGTAGAAGTGAGGCGTCTGTCTGCCACGTATATAGGGTGTTTTTGAAAAGGATGTCGTGAGATACCAAGCGATATTCTGCACCATAAAATAAACATAAGTTTCATTTATTTTACGCAACAGTAAAGATTCGTAATTTCTAGACCTCAGAAATGAACTTGCCCACAATTTAGGAAATGCGTGCAAGTGGATAAATGATCGAGAGATACAGTATTAAAGAAAACAAAAGCGCATGAATAAAGTAAACACCACCACGTATTCCATTAACAGGTTCCTGCCAACTACCTGCGCACTAATGTGTTGGCCATAAACTCAACCACTCACAGCCCACTGAAAGATTCGAAATTGAAGTATGTTTTCGATCACACAGTTTCCATTAGCCTAATTTGGCTTTCCTGTGAGAGTGGTTGTGTTTAGGGCCAACACATTAGTGCACGGTTAGTTCGCACGTGGTGGTGTTTACTTTTTTTCATGCGCTTTAGTTTACGTTATGGATGGTGCTTAACTAAACTTCACGAGCTGTTTACTCTTTAAGGAATGAAATTTCGACAAAACCTATGAGGAACCCTGTGTTTATTTTAAGGTGCAGAACATCGCTACGTATCTCACGATATCCTTTTCAAACGGTCCAGGAAGATTGGTCTAACGCCGATTGGTCTAACGCCGATTGGTCTAACGCCGATTGGTCCAAATCCCGATTGGTCCAAATTCCAACTAGTCCAAATACCAATTCGTCTAATTCCCGACTGGTCTAAAGAAGACTAATATCACTGAAACAATTTCCACTGAAAACGAATTTAAAAAAAAGAGAAAACTTCTATTTTATGACTTCAGTTTATTTTTTACATAAAAAAGAGAAAAATGAAAAAAATGAGAATTTTTATATTTGTGCAAAGGTTTGTAAAGAGGTTTCTTATTTGGCTCCACTCACTAAGAGTGAAGGCCTATGTGTTCGTTTCAGAAACTCATTTTTTTTGACCTGAAATAGACTTAAAACTCAGGAATCGAAAAGATGTTTTGAAATTTTGAAAATAATAATTCTGTATATACATATGTATGTATGTGACCTCTTTTGTGCAGGTAACGCCTCTGAAACTGTAAATAGCAAAACTAAATAAAAATTACACATGCTTAGAGGGTATCCTAAATTGTGCCTTAGCGTACAAAAATTTTCTCAAAATTAAAAAAATGGCTGTAGCGTACAAACCAGCAAACCAAACTCAAACTTCATATGTACGACAAATTTTTTTGTAAAAGACTTGACTGTGATGAGCCGTTTTGGAGTTATAAACTACCCCCCCCCGCGTTAAACCTGACAGTTTTTTTAATAAAAAAATTAATTCACAATGTTTTTTATATTGGTATTTATTTCGTTTATTTTCATTTATAGACCTTCTTGAAAAAAAATTCAGTTTTTAAAACGGGATTTAACCCTCGTATTTATCAAGTATCACATTTACATCAACATTGTAATTGTGCAAAGAGTGCTCTGAATACTTCTGCAAACTATACACATTCACAATGTTTTTTATTTCCTCAAAGTAAAAAAGTTTTGAATAATTCAAGTTTATTTTCCTCGTTCTCAGTGGAAATTTTTCAGTCGTTTTAGTCTCTTTTTTGACCAACAGGGAATTAGACCAATCGGGGTTTGGACCAATCGGGGATTTGCACCAATCGGCATTAGACCAATCGGGATTTGGACCAATCGGGGATTTGCACCAATCGGCATTAGACCAATCGGCGTTAGATTAATCGGCATTAGACCAATCGTCATAGTACCCTTTATATTAGTTGTTTGTTTCTTTCTATACTCTGTTCAACAAAAGTTTGACTGGATGTGTCCAATTAAATTTCTAATTTCAGTTGTTAGACATTGTTGCAAAGTAAAATTAACAATCTCTAACAACTGAAATTGGAAATTTAATTAGACACGCCCTGTTAAATTTTCGTTGGACAGAGTAGCCTATAAGATCTGTGATTTGGTTAGAAGATAGCGTTTATGCTAGTCAAATCGTCCAAAGATAATTTGAGTGCAGTACTCATTTTTCATCAATATTTTGAATAGCTGCGGTATGGCGTAGGATAAAACCCTCACAGACCATTCATTAGTTATTATTCACTTTTTAGACGCTGAGGGGCGTGAGCCAATTGGTATTTTTACGAAAATGAAAGTAGTATACAACAGCCATAATTATACTC
This sequence comes from Rhysida immarginata, assembly GCA_023313115.1. NCBI lineage: Eukaryota > Metazoa > Arthropoda > Chilopoda > Scolopendromorpha > Scolopendridae > Rhysida > Rhysida immarginata. The sequence continues at coordinate 100,444 of JAHWFO010011303.1, forward strand.
ATAAGGCAGTGATTGAATGGTGAAATAAATTTCGAGAAGGAAGGGAATCCACGAAAGATTTGTCTTTTCCAGGATATAATCTGAGAGAGTAGTAAAAAGTTGCTGTACATGGTAATAAACGCATTATCGCTAGGGAACGGTAGGGCCCTCTAAACCAATCACTAAAAAGACGGCGGTTCAATTTCGACACAGCCGCAGAGTTTGCTATTATGCAAGAAGGTTTTTGAGCGAACCAGAGAGGTGAAGGTCGCTCTGAAAAAAGCAAAACTTGATGAGGAGGTTGAAAATGAAGTGAAAAATTGGTCAGACTATCGATAGGACAAATGCGTCAACAGCAGAAGGAATTATGTTCAGAAATAAGAAGACAACAACGTGCAGATCTAGCTGTGTTCCAGATTCCTATCCCAATTAGTATTTTTAAGCCACTATTTGTAACTTACTGACTTCCCCGTCTATAATTTGTAAATTTATTTAATAGACCCACTGCTTATATGACTTCATATAATACCGGGAAGTCAAAATGACGGACCGATTTCAGACATTTATTCTGTGATGTCTAATGAAAGTATCGTAATGTAAGAGGTGCTTCGAAAGGATAAGTTTCAAAGTTTAGTTTCCACGCAGTGTCTTCACTGCAGCCGTTGCTGATATTGACCGCGACATGCTACGAAACGTTTGGCAGAAGATAAACTCTTGGCTTGACGTGTGTCGGGCTACTCAAGGCGCTCAAATAGAACACATGTCATGTGATTGATGTGATGTGTTTCAAGTAAACTTTGAACGTTTACCTTTCATAGTACATGTGTCACAATACCATGTGCTCCTTAGATTTCACAGAGTAATCTCTGAAATCAGGTTCATCATTTTCACTTATATGAAATAGGGGATTAGAGATAGGGATAATTTTAAAACTTTACCTACTTTTACAAATAGGAGAAGATCCTGTCCAAGTCCCATTACTACAATTTCGAGAAGACTCTCCAATTAAAATATATCCACTTTTGGCTTTATATCTCACAGTTTCGTAATTATTGTCAGATATGTTGCGGATTACTTCACAGTGCGGATGAACATATGGGCTGCCGCATTTTTTCGAATTATCTGTGTATAAGAAGTTTATTAAAGAAAGTAATACTCAGATTTTGAAAAGGTAAACAAATAAGTACATTTTACCCGCATACAGCTGAACTTCACAGAGTTGAATTGAATTAGAACTGCCTAATGGAATCTTTATTTCTACAGTTCGGATTGTTTCATTATTAGGTAGACATTTCCCTGTCCATTTCAGTTTAAAAGAATCAGGATTGTCTGCGGGAAAAAATTGGTTCATTAGAGAGGAACATATGATTTTAAATATAAAATAAATTAAATTTACCATAACGGTAGTCAAAAATTTGATTGCACATGAGGGATTCTGACGCTGTGTTGGTTCTTTCATCATTAGAAAATGAAATATTAAATAGACGAATTTTAAAATCTAAAATTTATAGATAAAACTTTATTAGATCTAAATTGATATTATATAATTATAAAACAGAATAATTTTTTGAGATCATTTAAGAATTATCAATAATAGAGTTATTTCTTCAAAAAATTTGTAAATGAGGATTATTAAGAAGAAAAGAGTAAAATTCTTAAAAAAAAGATAAACTCTGTAAAAATTGTCAAGAATTTATAAATTTTACAATTACTGACCTACAGATGGTAGATGAAGATAAACCAATATGGTATATCCTTGAGAACCAATGTATTCATTCACTTTCGATATTTTCAAACTGGAAATTTTCATCTCTTTGCAAGTACTAATGTTATTGTCTACTAAGATATCTTCTTTGCTTAAATTGTCATCCTGCACAGTTTCCAAAACGATCTTCTTGTTGGATAATAAATTTAATACTAACAAGAAAAATAAGTTTTAAAATGATATTCATTATTAAAATTTATTATTAAACAAATTTATATGATTATTTACTGCATTGTGGAGCTGTATATTTCCAAATGTTAACATCAATACAAAAATTTTCTTGGACTCCATCAATTGAAAAACCTTCGTTGCACACGTATGTAATATTACTGTTCAGTGGGTAAAAATTCAAATCTGGATAAACGAGTCCGTTTAATGGGGTGTTGGGACGTACACAGTAATTTTCTACAACCATAATATAAAAATAATAAAGTATAGAAATGCTGTGATTTGCAATGAAATTGCCCCCCAACAAGGAGTTATCCGACCTTATCCATATTTAGTGAGGAGGTTCGTCTATCTCCCACTAGTAAACGATTAGATTCATGCGCACGGGACATGACCATTTGGGTTGATACAAGGTGTCCGGGTGCCTGTATAAGCTCATCAGTTGACACCTGTTCGAGACATTTAATGCAGCAGCGAGACATTTGAACGAGGTCGGATTATTGGCCTCTCCGAGGCTGAATGGTCAACCAGACGGACTGCTGTCCATGTGCCGCGGGACGCACGAACGGTAGGCCGATGTTGGAGGCATTGGCGAGAGGAAGGCACACATGCTACAAGATCAGACTCTGGGGCCCGGAGAAGCACGTCAACTCGTACTGATAGGCGGATACTGCGAACAGCGCTAGCGGACAGAACCATCAGCCTGCGACAACTACGCGACAACATCACTATTTCCGGTACTGCTCCAATGTCAATAGCGGCAATAGCAAGGAAAGTTACACGGCGCGACAATGTCTGCCAGGCGTCCATTGTTTTGTCTGCCTTTGACACCTGAGCACCGCGCGATATGACTGCAATGGTGTCGTGAACGAGTGGGCTGGCGAATGGAATGGCGCCCGGTGGTCTTCAGCGACGAATCCCGCTTTTGTTTGGACAACGACGATAGACGCGGACGCGTATGGCGCAGACAATTGGAACGTGCCAATGAACAATGCATCCGCTATCGTCAACGTGGACCAACACCCGGGATCAATCACAGAGATTCTGCAGACCGTATTACTGCCCTTTCTGCACACTATACCCGTCAACTGCCTGCCATGGCTCGCGAGGTCCCCAGACCTATCGCCAATTGAGCACGTGTGGGACATGGTGGGACGTCGTTTACGATCACCTCGCAATCTCCTTGACCTGACACAGCAAGTTCACCAGGCCTGAGCAGACGTATTCAAAGATGACATTCGCCACCTGTATGTTCACCTACACCTGCGGTTCGCCGCTAGAAGTGGTGCCACAACCTACTGATGCCGAGTGCACGTCTTGGCTCCATAACCAAGACTCAGATGTGTCGTATTAAAGGTGTGCTCAGATGTATCTCTTTCTGTATACCTACTTTTGACTCATTCGGATAACTCCATGTGGGTGGGGCAATTTCATTGCAAAGCAGTTTATAATATCATTAACGCTTTTTTTAAATGAGTATGAGACATTAGTAATGAAATTAAAGCATAAATCGAAACTAATTCTTTGTTCTTACGAGTTAATTTCGTTTGTTCAAATTTCCAATGTGAATTTGATATTAGGAGCTACTGACCTTGTGCCTGTAATACTGGTAAAAATATAAAGCTGAAAATCATTATGAACATAAAGACAGACATCTCTCCGTACTAATTGTTGTTTTTTTGCGAGAGCAATGAAAACAATTAAAAATTATTGAGTAAGATTTATGCAAATTTAAAAATATAAAGGATATGATATAAGATAGCAGGAAAAGTACGAGGAAGAAAGAAATATTAGTAACTTTTTGATTTAATTTATTTATTGTATTTGTATTTTTTTCGATTTTTGATACATTTAGAGTTTTTATGAGCTAAGCCATTAATATAAGACAGTGTTTACCTATTGTTTTGATATATATATCATTTACAAAGTTTTTGTGAAACAAACAATTTTTTTTATAAAATTACGATCATGAATAGATTGTAAATTACACACGGTAATATTATAGCGAAATATTTACTGCTACAAAACGAAAACATAGATATATACATCATAAATCCTGTTTCTGTGTCACTTGGATTTTGTTTTGTTCAATAATTTTTACGCAATATCCACATCACAATCTATAGTTACTCATGGTCATCGAGCTTCGGCCATTTTCCATTGTTTCGAGAAGCTAAGGAAAAAAGATCGCGCCAGGTATTATGATGTTGAATGAGTAACTCGGAAACTTCTTGTTGGAATTCAATCAAATTTTAACTTTATACACAGTCTTATGTACCCTGTTATTCCCCAAAATTTTATTAATCTAGGCTTTAGGAACTTAGGTTATTGACGAAAAATAGGAAAGAAAATTCCGCAGCCTGGATTCGAACCAGGAACCTTTGGCTCAGAGCGCCAACCAATTGCGCCACTGCGGCCATGAAAGCTAACTGCTATTTAAATGACCTTAGGGCTTGGTTGGAGCAGTTACCTAGTCCGCAGGCAGGGACTACCTTTCCTAAGGCGTAAAATTCATTAAGGAATGAATCATAAGATGTTCAGTGAGGGTTTTATCGTACGCTAAGGTCAGCTGTTCAAATTAATGATTTTCAAACCCCAACTGATTTGAACCTCAGCTGTTCAAATTTCAGGCGGAATTTTCTTTCCTATTTTTCATCAATATTTTGCATACGATAAAACCCTCACTGAACATCTTATGATTTATTACTTAATAGTCAGTTATTTGTATATATAGATTCAGAATAGGACGATGTACGAAATTAACCAGCGAGCACAAATTATAAAATCTGCGGAAAAACTGAAAGAGAGATTACTGCGTTAATTGGCAAGTCCAAAACCGTCATCAATAATTTCATCAGTGATCCAGACGGTTATGGCAAGAGAAAAACATGCCGTCTACCAACACTGGAGCAACATCTTCCAGCATCACTTCATTCCTGCCAACCAGAATTCGTCGTGTATATCATGCTTCCAAGAATAATGCTTATTTGAAAATGAGGTCAAAGCCAAACATAACCATAAAGCACAAGGAGACTAGGTTGACCTTTGCAAAGCATAATGGGATTTCGAATATGTGGAATCATGTCATCTTTAGTGACGATAAAGATTTACCTATTCGTACCCTGTAGCATCAGATTCAGTTGGCATGATTTCAGACAGACGGAGGACTAATTTTTGAGACATCTACAAGGAAGAGGGCCCTTTATGAGTTGGACGGCTTTCTCTACCAAAGGAAAATCGGATGTTGTATGTGTTCGCGCAAAATCAATAGCATAGGCTTGGGCTATCTGTTAATTTTAGAGAATTACCTATGCCATTAAAAGACGAACTGAATGACCCCGGCGTGATTTTTCAGCATGATAATGTTACCATTCACCGTGTCTTGTTAACTTAACAGTTGCTATGCAATCTCAGGACTCCCAGTTCTGGACTGGCCAGCATGCAGCATGGAATGAGAATCCGAAATAATGTGGTGCAAAGCATATACAAAAAAGAAAAGTAGTTTACCAATGTAAATGATATGAATAGTACAACTAAACAGGCATGAGATGATATACCCCGTGAAAGGGTACCAAACCTTGCTAAGTCCATGACCAACTGTCTCATCGGTGATCTTTTTAAATGGCAAACAAACTGGATATTAGCTACTTCGATTTAAGTGGTTTAGTTGATACGAAGTATAATTCGTTGTTTTGTTTTCAGTGATTTTATAATTTCTTCCACCTATTTCTAAAGAACTGTTCCGAAAAACAACTATTCCATTTCCTTAATTTGTTTACAATGATTATTTCATTTCTGACAACATCTGATTGATGTTTACTGAACGTATTATATTCAAAATGTTGGTCAAACAGTATCGTATTTCACTTGGTTCTGGTCTTAAAAATTTGGTCTAAGACTTTATTTCATTATTTAACTTTTTATTCATCGTGATATTTTAGTTTTATTCAAACTTTTTAAAAATGATGATTGAGTCTTGATTTTTTTTCTGGACTTTCATGTTCTTACTTCCCTCAGAGCTGTAATGACCCTTTCTGTATTACCCTAGATAAAAATTTGTTCTATAGGCCACCTAAATTTTTTAAAGAAATATAATGATTCTCTGGACATTTTTAACATTTCTATTTTATCTTTTAAATTTTACCTAAGTACATTATCACTTGTGTCAGCGAGAAAAGTCGAAGTTTGATCACGAAGAGATCGAAATGAGAAACGGGTAAAATCGAAGAAAGCGATGAGAAAAAGAGAAGAGCGCCGTACAGAGAAGCCTCCCCTGCGAAAAATGGAATACGACATTTCGATACAAGACAATTCGCGACAAACCCACAGTTCGTTCCGAAGAATTTGCGAGACTCACATCTTAAAATTAAAAGAATTTACCACAAATTTAATTATAATTTTGTGCAGTAAACCTTGCATATTTTAACATAAAAACGCGAATGTAAGGTTATTGGCCTTACTACTCTCTAAGATTGAAGGCCTTTGTTTTCGTTTCAGAAATTCAAAATTTTTTTTTGCTCAAATCGACTTAAAAACTTAAGATTCGTAAAGATGTGTTGAAATTTTGAATAAAAAAATTTCCGTATGTACGTATGTGACCAGTTTTGTGAAGCTAACTCCTCTGAAAGGCAAATAGCCGAACCAAATAAAAATTATACATACCTAAAGGGTTCCTTAAATTGTGCCTAAGCGTATATTTTATGTCGATTGAGTAAGCCTTTTTCGAGATATTAATTATTTTCTAAAAATTAAAAAAATGGCTGTAGCGTTCAAACGAGCGTACCAAACTCAATAAACTTGAAATGTACGTACTCCTCTCATTAAGGCGATTTTTATTTTTATGTAAATGACTTGTTTGGCTGTGATGAGCCGTTTTGGAGTTATTTACTATCTCCTCCCCCAAGACCCCCCCCCCCCGCCGTCAATTTTTTTAAAATTTTTTTTTAGAAATTCAGACAGTGGGGTTCTTAAACTATACATTGACCATTTTCTATGGAAATGGGCTAAACCTTTTCAAAGAAATAAATTATTTTTTTGAAAAAATGAAGAAATGGCTGAAACATTCATTTCAAAGCTCCAAACAAAATATAAATAGCATGAAGAGCTTCCTCTTTATCTGTACATATAAATAAAAGTGAAGCCTGTTTTTACATAACGAGCAATCTTCGAAACGGCTGAATCTATTGCGATGATAATGAACGGACATGAAGATCATTTTGTCAAGACTAACATAGGCTACTTTTTAAAATTAATTATTGATATGATTAATTGATACGTCCAATTTACATAATTAATTACTTTACATAATACAAACAGAGATGGCGCCACTTGCACGTAAAAAAGGAAATCTATAGTTATTTACCAAAGGATGGGAGTACCGTCGAGCGTCGCTTCTTTGGCATTTTTCACCTTAACATCGTCAACGCTTTTTGTTTGGTTCTAGGTAAGAAATTTTGGCAGTAGCTATCAATTCATTACATTCATTTTACATTCTAATAAATTTACCCATTCAAATGAACCATTATATTCATTAGAATCCGGCGTTAGGCTGCGGTTATTCATTAGAACTGTGCGTTAGGCTTACGGTTAGTTATTTTTCTTACTGTTGTTTGAGGTTGTGTGTTCCCTGTATTTAGGTTTAGTCTCTTTTGTTTTTGTTCCTTTGCATCTGTCGTACAACCATGAATTGTTTTGTCTAGAAATCTTATGTGGATAATGCAGATGATAAACTTGAGAATAAAATGAAACTCTTTTTCCACAACGAAACAGGAAATGAACAAAAAGAAAAAGACCGAAAATAAAATGAAAAAATACAACCTGAGTCTGTAAGCGCTTTTCGAAAGCTTTGCTTTCATCATTCAGCAGCCAAGGAGCACCTCGAGAGAACTTGAGAGAACTGACTTGGAATAGAACATGCTGAGTATTTATAACGGACAGAAGCCAATCAAGACAAAAAGATCCAACTGAATTTTATAGATTGGGTAAGTGCGTCGCCCATTTGATCAATGGTGATTCGCTAATAGGACCCCTATCTAAGTTGAGTAATAATTTTTCATCTGTTTTTTGAATGGCTAAGCTTTCGAAGGCGTCCAGAAGGTGTTTCTTGTTTATTGACTCAATAAGTTTTACATTGCTTAATAAAAATTCATGCCCGGTATCTAGCGAGTGTTTGGCTATGGATGACTGATTCCCTCTACCATATCTTGTGTGTCTCATGTGTTCTTCAAATCTTGTTTCAATATTTCGGCAAGTTTGTCCTTTATATCTCATGGGGCATTGGGAACATCTAGCTTCATATATTCCTGATTTCTGTAGTGGTGGAATCGGGTCTTTTGGATTGGGTAATAAATGCCTGGTCTGGTTGGGATTGCTAAAAGATAACGAAATATTAAAAGATTTAAAGACAGAATTGAGACCTTTTATTAATGATTTATTGTAAGGTAAGGATATGACTCTCCCTCTATTTTTAGTCCGGTTGAGGGTAGTGATATCGTCCATGAACTTTTTTAACCTCCTCTTCCTTACCAAATCGGTGATGGTACGTGTGCTATAGCCATTTTTAACTGCAAAAACTAAAAAATAAGGTCATTAAGAAAGGGGAAATTTTGGTATCCTTCGATATTGTCTCCTTGTTCCCTAGCATCCCTGTACCTGAAACTATAAACTTTTTAACTAATATTTTGAAGGAGAACAAAGTTCCTGAGAACATACGCAACGAATGTTTAAGTCTAACGAGGTTATGTACCAATAATAATATTTTTAAATATAATGGGAAAGTTTACAAAATGGTGGGCGGTACACCGATGGGCTCTTGCCTTAGCCCTATTTTGGCTGAAATATTTCTGAAAAGTTTCGAGGATATCCTGAAGAATTCCGGTTTTTACTTTCCCGATTGTTGGTTCAGATACGTGGACGATGTCTTCACAATTTTTGACACCAATGCTTGCGATGTCAACACTTTTGTCCAACATATTAATAGCTTTTTTCCGTCCGTTCAATTCACCTTTGAGTTAGAAAACAATCAAAGGTTGCCGTTTCTCGACATCTTAGTCATCAGAAACCATGATTCATTATCATTTGAGGTATACCGAAAGCCTACTAACGGATTGAATTACATACCAAGCGATTCCAGCCACCCTTGGAATCAAAAAATATCTACTTTCATTTCGATGATTGACAGAGCCATTAATCTCCCACTTGGTCAATCCTCATTCAAAAAAGAAATTTCCTTGATTCAGAATATTGCAGTTAAAAATGGCTATAGCACACGTACCATCACCGATTTGGTAAGGAAGAGGAGGTTAAAAAAGTTCATGGACGATATCACTACCCTCAACCGGACTAAAAATAGAGGGAGAGTCATATCCTTACCTTACAATAAATCATTAATAAAAGGTCTCAATTCTGTCTTTAAATCTTTTAATATTTCGTTATCTTTTAGCAATCCCAACCAGACCAGGCATTTATTACCCAATCCAAAAGACCCGATTCCACCACTACAGAAATCAGGAATATATGAAGCTAGATGTTCCCAATGCCCCATGAGATATAAAGGACAAACTTGCCGAAATATTGAAACAAGATTTGAAGAACACATGAGACACACAAGATATGGTAGAGGGAATCAGTCATCCATAGCCAAACACTCGCTAGATACCGGGCATGAATTTTTATTAAGCAATGTAAAACTTATTGAGTCAATAAACAAGAAACACCTTCTGGACGCCTTCGAAAGCTTAGCCATTCAAAAAACAGATGAAAAATTATTACTCAACTTAGATAGGGGTCCTATTAGCGAATCACCATTGATCAAATGGGCGACGCACTTACCCAATCTATAAAATTCAGTTGGATCTTTTTGTCTTGATTGGCTTCTGTCCGTTATAAATACTCAGCATGTTCTATTCCAAGTCAGTTCTCTCAAGTTCTCTCGAGGTGCTCCTTGGCTGCTGAATGATGAAAGCAAAGCTTTCGAAAAGCGCTTACAGACTCAGGTTGTATTTTTTCATTTTATTTTCGGTCTTTTTCTTTTTGTTCATTTCCTGTTTCGTTGTGGAAAAAGAGTTTCATTTTATTCTCAAGTTTATCATGAATTGTTTGTTGAACAACTGGTTAAACATTGATTTTCAATACCGTCGTTAGATCATTTTGACTATTTTCGTGACGCGAATAGCCTTAGCTGCCGAAGCGTTTTTAAATGCATCCTTTTTAGCGTCTTTCGCTACTGAATAGCGTTCAGTGATGCCTCAAAAGAAGTCTGACCTCTCCAAAATCAGTAGACAGGCCAGAAAGCAAAAACTATTACGGGCTGAACAACGTAATACACATTGGCAAGACAAGCATAACAGCGGGTTCCATTACAATCCCCAAATAATTACTTCTGCCGCAGCAGAAATAGGTTCCATGAATGTTGCGTGCAAGTATTGTAAAGCTCTGAGGTTGAAAGGGGAGTCAAAAGGCATTAGTTGTTCGGCAGGAAAAGTGCGTCTGGAAGCAGTTCAAGAGCCACCTGAATAACTGAAATCACTGTTAAGTGGGGAACATGGTCTATCCCAACATTTTCTTAACAATATTCGGCGCTATAATTCAGCTTTTCAGATGACATCGTTTGGAGCAAAGAAAGTTAATGAAGAAAATTTTATACAATGTTTAAGGTATCATTTAATTGGTTCGTTACTTCCAACGGAAAATGCCCGGGAGTCATTTCTGCAAATATATTTTATAAATGACTATATAAAACAAAGGGATGCAAGATTACATTATTTTCCAACTTTGAACCCTTCATTACTAAAAAGCTTACAATCAATGCTTTATGAAGCAAATCCTTACATTCGCGATTTCAAAACTGCCCTTGATTTATTCCTAACAGATTCAAATGAAAATAATTATATAATAGTTATAAATGCTGATCAGCGTCCAACAACAGAGCACAGAGGTCGCCATAATGAACCAATAACGAATGAAGTTTCTGTGCTGCTGGTAGATCAACAATGTGATAAACTAGACATAGTTTGCCATTACAATTGTCCACACTTGTCTTTTTTATTATTTATATTACTCCATAGAAAAAACAACAGTTTACAGCAAATCGCAGAGACTCACAGATCATATGATGCTTTGCAGTATCCCCTGATGTTTGTTCATGGCGAAAACTGTTATCATTTCACAATCTATCAAGTCCATTCCAATACAGGCCAATCAAATTTTAAGAAAAAAATTTCCGCATTACAGTACTATTGTTACCGATTAATGATTAGACAAAATGAATACAATCATTTGCATTACTTCAAGCAATTGTTCAATCAATACTTAGTTGATGTATATGCAAAAATAGAAACAGAAAGGTTAATCTACATACGAACCAATCAGCAAAAGCTCAGAGTTGAAAATTACGTTCACCTTCATGACGCTTTAAATCAAAACGAAAATGTGAGAATTTAGGACGATTGGTAATTTTGCCTTCATCTTTTACAGGAGGACCCGATATATGCATGAACGCACTCAGTATGCCTTCTGTTATGTCAGGAAATATGGACGTCCCGATCTATTTATGACCTTCACTACCAATCCCAAATGGACTAAAATTATCGGTCAGCTGTCTACTGGGCAATTAGCTTCTGATCGTCATGACATAGTTTCGAGAGTTTTTAAACAAAAACTAAAGAAAATGATGGAACTTTTGGTGAAAGAAAAAATTTTCGGTTCTGGCCGTTGTTATATGTACACTATTGAATGGCAAAAACGTGGGTTACCTCATGCCCATATTTTGATTGGTTAGAAAATAAAATAACACTACAGAAAATTGATGTCGTTATTCGTGCAGAATTACCTGATAAAGATGATGATCCGGAGTTATTTGAAATTGTAAAAACATATATGGTGCACGGTCCATGTGGCGCTCATAATCCACAATCTCCCTGCATGAGAAATGGTAACTGTAGTAAGAGATTTCCGTCATTCACTACAGATACTATAACAGGCGAGGATGGTTATCCATTTTACAGGCGTCGATCACCTGAGACCGGTGGCAGACGAGCTATAATTCAATCAAGAACCGGTTCTTTCCATATTGATAATCGGTGGATTGTTCCATTTTCACCGTTACTGTCACGAACCTTTAAAGCACATATTAACGTTGAACTTTGCAATAGTATAAAATCCATAAAGTATATATGCAAATATGTCAACAAAGGTTCAGGTTTAGCTATTTTCGGTGTACAAAATCAGAACGATGAAGTGACTTTATATTAGAACGGAAGATATGTTAGTACTTCCGAAGCAGTTTGGCGCATGTTGTCATTTTCTATTCATGAACGTTTTCCTGCTATACATTTAGAAAATGTCCAGAGAGTTTATTTTGATCCCAATAATGCCCAAACAGTACTAGAGAATGCAAAAAATACAACTTTAATGGCATCTTTTAATTTATGTAAGAATGACGAATCCGCAAAGTCTTTGCTGTACGAGGAAGTACCAGCTTACTATACATTTCATAAACTAAAAGGAATTTTCCAACGTCGACGCCGCAGTACTCCTGTTCAAGGCCAACCTGGTGTGCTTTACGATCATACACTTGGTAGAGTCTATACAATACATCCTAATAACTCAGAATGCTATTATCTACGGATGTTTTTACATGTTATTAGAGGGCCAACTTCATTCAAAAGTTTGAAAACTGTGAACGGTATTTTACATCCAACATATCAAGCAGCATGTCTAACCCTTGGTTTACTGGAAAATGACAATCACTGGCACGAAACATTAACAGATACCAGTATTAGCACAAGTTCATTTAAAATGCGTTAACTATTTGCTATTATATTGGTTTTCTGCTGTGTTTCCAATCCACTAAAGTTATGGAATACGTTTACAAATTACTTCATCGAGAATTTCATTAGAGACCTCAAACGCAAATATCCAGATGCCGACATAAATGCTCATTGCAAAAATATAATTAATCGTGCACTTATTTCATTACAAAACATTGTGCTTTCAATTGGTGGAAACACTATAGATCATTATGGTTTACCATCTCCACGAAAAACTGATGGATCCGTCGAAATTTACACAGAATACTTTCAACAAACTAACTTTGATCCAATTCAACTTCAACATACTATAAACCACAACGAACCTAAGTTGAATAACGTACAAAGCAAAGTTTGCTGGCTCATTATTGACAGAGTAAACGCGCTTGCTGGTGGAGTATATTTTTTAAATGCCCCGGGTGGTACTGGAAAAACTTTTTTTATTAACCTGTTATTGGCAAAAATACGGGCAGATATAAAGATCGCTATAGCGGTGGCGTCATCAGGAGTTGCTGCAACTTTATTTCCTGGAGGTAAAACAGCTCATTCTATGTTCAAGATACCAATTGAAGCAGATCGTATAGAAAATCCAGTCCGTGGTATCTCTAAAAAAAGCCGCAAAGCCAAAGTGTTACAAGACTGTGTTTTTGTGGTGTGGATGAATGTATGATGGCGAACAAAGTATCAGTTGAAGCTGTAAATAGAACAATGCAAGATTTAAGGAACAATAATCAATTATTCGGTGGAGTAACATTTTTATGCGCAGGAGATTTCAGACAAACTTTACCGGTCATCGCTAAAGGAACACGAGCAGATGAGATTAATGCGTCTTTAAAACGCTCAGTACTTTGGAGACATATTGAACTGCTTCATTTGAAACAAAACATGAGAGCACAGTCGGGAAGTTCGGAGTTTTGTAAACTTCTTCTGGATATTGGGGAAGGAAATTACCCGGAGATTAATAACAACCATGACATAGAAACGGTTCCAGCTGGTCTTTGTTAGGTCTTGACGGATAATGAAAGTTTATTATCAAACATTTATGATGATATCCACAATCTCAATACAAAAGAAGATTCATGATTGTGTGACAGATGCATTTCAGCACCAAGAAATGATCAAGCACGGTTACTCAATAGTCGTATGTTGGAACAAACTCCTGGCGATTTAGCATCTTACTTATCCATAAATACAGTATGTCATACCGAAGAAGCCGTACATTACCCAGTGGAATTCATGAAGAGCATTGTTGCTCCAGGTCTTCCACTCCATAAAATAGATCTAAAAGTTGGCGTTCCTATTATGCTGCTTCGCAACTTGAATCCACCGAAACTATGCAATGGCACCAGATTGCGAGTACTTACTCTCAGAAAAATGTAATTGAAGCTGTGATTATAACTGGATGTGGAATAGGCGAAACGGTATTTATACCGAGGATACCTATAATCCCATCCAATTATCCTTTTCAATTTAAACGATTGCAATTCCCAATTAATCTAAGCTTTGCAATTACGATAAACAAATCGCAGAGCCAAACATTACAGAAAGTGGTCATTGATTGGTATGAAGGATGTTTTACCCATGGTCAACTATACCTGGCATGTTCCCGTGTGAGTGATGTCTCAAACGTTGTTGTCTTAGCACAAGACAACAAAACACCCAACATCGTTTATAGGGTGGCATTGCAGTGAATTTATAATTAATAAAATTCATATCCTAAATCACAATTTACACGTGAGCAACGCCACGGGTATCTGCTAGTGAAAAATACAATTTTCTTTTTGACGTAGAATACGTCTTATGTTTCAATACTGGGATGCTACTCTTAAATCGTGAATGTCACGAAAAGTGTTGATCACCAAAACCTTAATAATGTCAAAACTGTTAATGATAGAAAAATGAATGACATTGCGTTCGATAATATATAAAACAAAGCATGCTTTAGACTTTGACCGACTTCATGCTGACCTCATCGGCTGATGCAATCGAAGTACAAAGTTGAGTCAGAAAATCTGCTCTCTGGCAGAGATTAATTTAGTCTAGCTCCGGCTTCCTTTGTGATACCACGACATTTTAAGTGTCATTTGTTTTATCTTTTTGCGCTTTATAAAATAACTTAAAAATTAATTCCCAGTATTTAATAGTATCTAAGATATCGGCCATCGAATTGTAAAAATTTTGCAAAACTTTCAGAATTTCCAAGTTTATGCATAATAAACGCCAGACAAATTATAGAAAACGTCACAGGTAAACAGATTTAGAGATGGGGAATCCATGAAGACCCAGATGTCCGATGTTGAACGTCTACGGGCTCAGCAGGAACGACTGAAAGTTGAATCATGGCGCCGCCAAAATGAACTATAGCCCGACACGAATGCGCCAATAACTTCCACTGGTCAGTTCGACGCAAATTACATATCTGATGATATAAACATTTCAACACCGTGTGATAAAATCCAACCCATGGAGGTTTATAATGAGCCATAACCGTCAACATTAACAACATCTTCATCAAATGCGATTTATGTACGGAGGGCAATACAGGGTGAGGCATTTATCTTGAGACAACTGAATATCTCGGAAACTAAGCATTATATGAGAAAATGTCTAAAATCAAAAGTGAATTATTTCGCGGGGGAAATTCATTAATTAAAAAATTACCCCTCCCCCTTGTGAGGGGGGCTGAAGAGGGGGGGGGGGGGGTAACTTTGAAATCTTAAATAGGAAACCCTATTTTTAATGGTATATTCAGATTGTACACAATATTTGAGAAATGTTATATTATCAGTTTTTTTCAATTGATCGTTTAGGAGATAGAGGCCCTGAAAGTGTTGAACTTTTAAAGTTTTGAACCCAATTTTATCGATGAAGACAAAGAGGTGGACAGTGGGTTTTACAGACATTCTTATTCTATTTTTTAATGGTCTTTAAGAATCCGAAGTCAGAATTTCAAAAATTCAAAATTTTTTAGTGCACACGTAAACTTTTGGAGGCAGCAGTCCTGTGGAGACAAAGTCAATCGTGTGTATTGAAAAATATTGGATTTTTGAACTTCTGAGTTCGGTTTCTTAAAGACCATTAAAAAGTGGAATAGGAATGTCTGTAAGACCCACTCTCTATCTCTTTGTCTTCATCGATGAAATTGGGTTCAAATCTTTAAATGTTTAACATTTTCAGGGCCTCTATCTCCTAAACGGTTGGATTAATTGAAAAAACACCAAGAATAAAACATTTCTCGAATATTATGTTGAATCTGAATATTCCATTAAAATAGGGATTCCTGTTTAAGATTTCAAAGTCCCCCCTCCTCCCCAGCCCCCCATCACAAGGGGGGGGGGGGGGGTAATTTTTTAACTAATGAATTTCTCCTGCGAAATAATTCACTTTTAATTATGGATATTTTTTCGTACAATGCTTATTTTCCGATATATTCAGTTGTCTCAAGAGAAATGCCTCACTCTATATATGAGACAGTTTGGGACACGGAATTCATATTTCCTTCTATATTCATAAACAATGAAGTTGGATATTCGTGTAGCTTGTGACGTACCAGGTAAGCTGGTAGTCACGTGTGTCCGGAGGGAGGGGGAATTGCATGGAAAGTGAATTTACTTACCTGAGTTTTGGAAATTTAGGTTTTGTACGTCATGATCGGGTAGTGTAAGGGGGTTAGCACAGTCAAAGCAGCATCTGTTCGTTGTATTATGTTATTTGGGAGCTGCCGCATTTAATTAAGTAATGTGAACTTTGGGTGGAATAAATTGTCTGTAAAGAGTTGTTTGGTTATTTACTTTTGCTATTGTTTATCGGTATTATAATGTTCGTGATTCCAAGTATTGTTGTGAGAAATGTGTGTGTGTGTATTGTTAACGTCGGAAATTGTTAGCGTGTTTTGAGATGATCGTGACTGTCTCCAAATGAGCATTGTTGAAGTCATGTTCGGAGAATGAGTGTTTGTATGTGAATTTCTTTTGTTGCGTGTGTTGCGATTGTTTTTATTGTTTGTTTTTTTGTTTTTTGAGCATTCCAGCGTCGGCTTCTGCTCATTGTAGACGTGCATATGGAGGGACGAAGAAAATGGAAAGTATTAACACGAACGCGATGGCAGAAGTTCGAGCTGGAGTATTTGATGATACTACTTAACTGTTTGTAATTTTTATTCAGTTAATGATTCTAAGCAGTTTTGCTAAACTAATAAAGTTAAAATGAGTTTTTAGTATAGTTGCGAGTGCGATCGAACGGCCGTAATGCTGGGTGCCCACTTAGCGCGACGATAGCGCGATTCTATCGCTTTGTGAAGCACGCATGCGCAGAGTGACGTCACGAGGGCGATTCTGTGGCGCATCTAAGGCGATTGAAAAGCTCTGCATGCCAGAGCTTTTCGATCGTGCGACTCCATCGCACCCAATCAGAAAACAGTTTCGAATCGCGTGGCACATGCAATCATGGCAGCACCTACTTCGAGATGGTCGGATATCGCTACGGAAAATTTGATTGAAGATATCAAGTAATATGCAATTCTGTATGCACGAAATATCCAATTCTGATTTTGGAAGCACGAAATCTTGAAGTGGGAAACGAAATGATCGCGTAGATAGCGCATCCGCATTCAGTCACGCGGCCGTCGCGCCAAGTGGGCACCGAGAAGCGAATTGATCACCTGGCGTTTGTTGCGCATGCGCATATGACTCAAAGCGATAGAATCGCGCTATCGTCGCGCTATCGTCGCGCTAAGTGGGCATCCAGCATTAGAGATGCGAGTTGGAGACGCAACAGCACCGGGGTACTCAAAAAGGTGAACGAGCTGATTCCAGAGAAATGAGTAAACAACCGCAGGGAATTGTGCAGCCATGCCCATTGAGAATGGACAACGTATGAGTATCAAGATCTCGGGTGAGTCCTGTCTTTCCTGCGGCGAGACATTAAGAGGAAAAAGAATTAGCTGTGACCTCGGAGCCTCCCACCGGGGTTCACGTGACTAAAAAACATCCTACGCACCACCGTGTTGACTTTCGTTGACATGTTTAAAAGGAAAGTAAAAATTAACTTGTCCGACCAAGATTTGTAATTGCTCCGCAGAATTTTGTACTATGCTAACTTTAATCTGATAGTTTTTTTAAAACTAGCTAATTAGATTTAGTTCTTGACATATGTTTGCAAAATCGTACCGGATTGAGGAGATAGTCTGTGACCAGTAGCAAAAGGGGGAGCGCAAAACGAGAGCACCAGCTAACACACCGTGGGAATTAAGGCCACGTGTCGCGAGTATAAATGCTGTGATGCTTTCGCAGCTCGCCAGTGGACGTCAGGTTTCATTGTTACTCCCACCATGAAAGGTTTCAGTGCCTCTCCCCTTGTTGCCAATTAAAAAGAGGTACGTTGCGCGAGCCTGCGCCATAGATGTTCGGAATACTTGATTCGGGGGAGCAAACACAGGACACGGAAACCTGTCAGCGCTGACTGGGGCAATACTCCCCCCCCTACTTGTTTTTGTATAACTTAGTATACTGCAGTATAAAGAATAAAGCTGGGAGTGAGTTTAACTCTCAAACCTAAGTTCTTGTGTTTATTTTTACTGGCCCGAACCTTTGATCGCACCACGCTCCAGTTGATCTTCCAAGTTTTGTGCCCATGCACGCAACTTAGAGTGTGGGGTCGTCACAAAACTTGTGGATATTCGTGTAGCCTAATGTTTGTGATAGATTTTGTTTTGAGAAGGACTTGAAGCACCCAGGTAACAAAAGTGTGATATCTTAGCTTCATCACTTTCATCAGTCCTGTGTGAAAGATTTCATGCTGTGTAGAACAAATTTAAAACTATTCAAAAATATGGTATTAGAAGTTATAGGAGTATTCAAACTGCATTTTTGCAGTTTTTTGAAATGTAATTCTTTAACGAATGTGAACCTATACTGACAGACTTGTCTAACTATAGACGACGGATCGACGCTGATATCAATGATATTTGTATTGTTAAAGCTTTGTACAATTGTGTAGTGAGTTCTATACTAGGAAGTGTTTACTCTGAGTGATCAGATTATTATGACCACCTGATGTTTGTAGGCAAATTAGCTATGATTTCGCACTGAAGTTGCTAAAGAGCCGGACTAGTTTAAATAGGCAAGCAGGTTCTTTACCACGACATTGGAAGTGATTTGTTTCAGAAGATTATAGGTAAACGACGCGATTTAGCAACCTTTGATGGTTGTTGGCGCTCGGAGCCATGGAGCTATTATCAGCAAAGCGGCTGCATTCGTTAAATGTTCAGGAGCAACTGCTGTTAAATTGTTACAGACTAGACTGCCTGCCGGAAAACTGGGTCTGAACGTGCCAGCTGTGGCCGTCAACGACTAGTCAATGTTCGGGCAGAAAGAGAGTGGTATGACTGGTATAAGACAACAGAAGGGCAACAGTGCATCAAATTACTGCAAATCTTTATCAGGGATCCTCTCAAATGATCTCTGAACGCACTGTTCGCCATACACTGCATAGTATGGAATATGGGAACCGAAGGCCAGTTCGAACACCTTTGCCGTCTGTAGTTACCTTTTTTTATTTCCAGAAGTCGTCAAGATGAAGACGGTAGCGTTGATATCCGTGTTAGCACTGTTGGCTCTAGCCACGATTGCTTATGGTAAAAAAATTGCTTTAATATATGTGAAAAGAAAAGCATTTCTTGCTCAGCCAAGGTAAAACGTCTCCAATTCGCACAGGAACACAAGGATTGGACAGTTGAGCATCGGAATAAAGTCATGTGGTCTGATGAACCACGTTTCCAGTTGCATCATGCAGATAACAGAATGAGAATTTGACGGAAACTGCATGAATGCATGGACCCCACATGCATTAGTACAACAATCAAACTGGGGGCGGTCATGGTTTAGGGCATATTTTCCTGGCATAATATGGGTCCTTTAATTTGTGTAGAAAAATGCCTGAATATCAGACCATACCTAAATATCTTTGTTGATCAAGTTCATGCAATCATGTTGATGGTGTATCGCCATGGAGATGGCTTCTTCCAACGTGACAATTCTGCATGCCACGCTACTCGTATTTTGCAGGAATAGTTTTTGCTACTGAATCTATGCTTTAAACCTTAAGTTGATTTGACATTTGAAAATGATAGTAAGGCGAGATTGTTACGATCGCCACGAACGACGACGAACCTGGCCCCCATAATGACCAAATCTCAATCCAATTGAGAATTTGTGGGAGAAAGTTGAAAGAGCCATCACACTGGTTTCAAAACAACAAATTTCACACAACAGGACACTGTTATTCATCAGGCAAAGACTGTTAAGACAGTTTATAAGTAGCAGTCAATAAGCTCTTATTCATCTGCTAAGCAGAACACTGCCCGAAAGTCGAAGCTCACTGATAGAGACAGAAGGGGTTTGAAGCGGATTTTGGGCAGAAAGCACAAGACAACAGCATTCATGGTGTCAGATTCCTCGCATCACCTTTCAACATCACGTGGAGTAAATGCGAATCGCCACAGTATTAAAGGCAGAAGGTGGCCCAACGAAGTACTGATGGGTTGGTCATAATAATCTGGTTACTCAGTGATATTCATCTTAAAGTGTCGATATCTGATATGGAAATGTTGTTGTTCAGTGCGATAATGAAATATTCACCAACAACTAGACCAGTCAGTGACAATATGGAGGTGGGTACTAATATTGCAATTGTGACAGTCAGCATTATCAATGTAAATGCTACATTAAATTTATATGCTCTTAGATTTATGAAGAAACATTATAATATAAATTTCAAACCCATTGAATCACCTATTACATTGGGTAGCAGTACTATAAATTTGATGTTTGCGCGAAATATTGGTTCTTGTCTGTTGCTATTTCTAACATACTCCTCTTATCATTGACTAGTGGTTTATAAATTGGGAATGCCATAAGGGTTTGGTTAACAATTTATGATGAATTGCAAGTACATTTTTTGTGTGAACATTTTA
This sequence comes from Rhysida immarginata, assembly GCA_023313115.1. Taxonomy (NCBI): domain Eukaryota; kingdom Metazoa; phylum Arthropoda; class Chilopoda; order Scolopendromorpha; family Scolopendridae; genus Rhysida; species Rhysida immarginata. Next base: position 121,136 of record JAHWFO010011303.1, read on the forward strand.
TATCAGAAATTAATATTTTTAAATTGTGCTGCATAAAGCTTTTTTCTTATTCGCCATGTGGCCTCAAGACGTATTCTACGATTTAACTAGCAGCCGTGTCCCAACACATTCCCGTAATTTTTTTTTATTCCGTTTCATTATCTCGTGCCATTCCACCATACCAATTTATTCACAATTGTCATAATATAGTTCAATAAAAGTCTGGATAAACATTGTTCATTTCGTTTTTGTTAAACATCAATTGTTGGGAGCGGGTCACAGGAAAATTGACGGAAACCGAAGAAACTGTTCCAAAATTTTCGGGGCGTTATAATACAAACATACACACACTTATGAAATTTGGCACACCTGTTTAGAAGCCCACATAGACTAACATACGAATATTGTGCAATTCCAACAATATTACATACATACGAGTCGAATTGATAACCTCCTTTTTCTGAAGTCGCTTAATTAAAAAGAGTAAATACCTTTTGACTGTGGATGTGAAGGCGTATCAATAGGAGACATAAACCAATCGCTTTTTCACGAAAAAATTTAATACACGTGTACATACATTTCGGTTGCTTACGCCGCCTTCTTTCAGCGGCCAAATTTAGGGCTTATTATGTTGTGATGTGTAGTTCTCATCGGAGTAAGACGTGTTCCCGAACGCTCCCGCCTTCCCCAATGACCATAGTTTTTCCCCTCCTTGCAACCCATATCCTCCCGCCCAGCCAAGCAATAAGTCCACGTCCAACCAGTGGACCGAGTGCAGGTCGTCATTGCTTTTTCTATAATTAAGTTTCCGTATTATTATTTTATTAATTTAATGTTATTATTTTTTTCTCTCTCTCTCTCAGTAACCTCTCTCTCGTTTATCTTCCTAGTTAGTCTTCCTCATTTTATATATTTATTTATTAATATTATTTGTTTTGATTCAAGCGTGCTGTTTTTTATCTCTATACTAGTTTCTACACGTATTTTGTTATGTAGTTATCATTAGCCTTTTTCCACTCCCCTTTTTAACTATATGGTCAGTTAATTATTTTATTTTTCGTTTTAATTTTTTTCCCCCCCTTGCTTTAAATTTACAACTACTTCAACTTGCCTTTTCCGTTTGCCTCTGTAACCCCCCACCGCCTCTCTATGCATGCCACTGGCTCTTCTATCTCCTCACAACATCCCCTATATCCCCTGCTCCTCTTCACACTCTCGTGTCAGTTCCTTTACCCCTTTCCCCTTGGGTTACTCTCCCTTTGATCTTTTCCTTGTTGCTTGCATGCTTTGTAACTGTTACTTTTTATACTTTTCTTTTTGACCTTCGCTGTCTTTAGGCCTTTCTCCCTCTTCTAATTGACTCTCCCCCAATCCTATTTCTTTTTTCCGTCCTTCACCACTATATATTATTTATTTTTATATATTATCGTAAAGAATAGAATAATCTCGCCACCTTCCCATTCTTTCTGTCTTAATTTTTTTAACTTCTTTTATTTATTATTATTCATATTATTATTCTTAATAATTTATAATCTCTTTTACTCTTAACAATCCCATTTACTCTTTGTTTTTATTCTACTTTTTTGCTGTTCTTAATTTTTCTTGAGGAAATGGCACCTAGCGTTGATTTTTGTGGAATCTGTTTGGAGAAAATTACAATAAGCAAATCTCAGAAGCTGGAACACGTTATTTTAGAGTGTTATGACTGCAAAAACAAATTTCATGCTAGATGTTTAGACATTACAGTTAAAGATCTCAGTGCTGTCCAAAGAGAGGAAATACAGTGGAGATGCTCATCTTGCTTAGGAAAGCACCATCGAAGTCCAAGTTGTCCTGGTGTCCCTCTTTGCATCATTGTTTAAAGAAGGTGAGCCTCTATCAAAAAGAGATATTCGTGACTGCATATGTTAAGAAGATACATCTAGCAGATATGAAATCTGTTGTATCTGAATTTGCTGCCTCAAGATGTAGAATTTCTATCTAAAAAGATAGAGGATATACATGGGGAACTAAACCAAACACAAGTGAAATTGAAGAAATGTGAGTCCACCATTGCTGATTTAATGGAAAGGATACCGATTTGTGAAATTACAGATGGAAGACTCTATTCAGTATTCCTATAACTCCAACTTACTTATCCATGGTATTCCTGAGAGACCAAATGAAGACCTACTAGAATATGTGTTAAAAATCATAAAGAAACTCGATGTAGTCTGTACTTCTGAGGATATAGATGTTATTCATAGGATCGGAGATAGAGATGCCAACGGTACAAGACCTTGGCCTATTGTAATCAAATATATGAAAAACAAGATTAAACATTTGATAATGATTAAGAAGAAAGCAGTCTCAAAATCGCTCTCTACTGACTTTTTTGACATTTGCAATGAAAGATATCCTATTTACATTAATGAGCATTTGTCACCCTATAAATACAATTTATTTAACAAAGCCCGAGAAATTAAAAACGTAAAAGGATATAGGCCTACATTTTTATGGACTGTGGAAGGAAAAATATTAATGAGAAAAGATAGTAATTTTAGGCCAGTAATCATCACGTGTGAAAATGATTTAACTAAATTATAGATATGTTTTACATGAATAATATTTCCTTTTTCTATCAAAATGTGAGAGGTCTCAAAACAAAACTAACTGATTTTTCCTCAGCAGTATACTCAAACTCTTATGATTTTATTTTACTTAGTGGAACTTGGTTGAATGGACACATCTATAATGGTGAACTCTTTGATGACCGATACTCCATTGAAAGAAATGACAGATCAGCAACTATTAATAAAATGGATGGAGGTGGTGCGTTAGTTGCTGTTAAAAACAACATTAATTACTCTAGAATTTATTTTAACTCTGGTGTGTCTCTTATTGATTATGTGGCTTTAAAAATTGATCTAGGATCAACTGTATTTTTAGTTGCAGTAGTGTATATTCCACCCTATGTTTCTGTTCCCGACTTTAAATTATTTCTAGATAATGCATCTTCTTTTGCGTTATCGGTTTGTAATAATTTTTAATAGTAGGTGATTTTAACGTTCCTGATTTTTCTACTAGTACTAGCTGTTTATCCGGCGTTGCTCGGGCTCGTTTTTGAAGAAATGTTGCAATTTCTGTGTGTAAATAGTCAGAAAAGAACACATGAAAAAAGCTTGTGTGTTAGACACACTTTTAGAAAAAATAGATGTTTTAGTTTCTGCTAAAGGACCGTATTTGGAGACGCCATCCATTGGGAGCTTTTAAAAAGAAATCTTTTTGAATTTTCAAAACGAATTTATTTCTGTTTAAATTGAAAACTTTTTTCGTTGCCTTGGGTCAAATTCGAAGAAATTTTGATTCATCTGAATGTGAATACACAGCCAAAATGAGTACATGAAAAAATGTTTAGGAATAATAAACCATTAAGGAATGCATAACCAAGTACCGAAAGGTTAAACTAAACCATTCGCTAAACGATACTCTTCAACTGGACTATGTTCACATTGAAAGTTCTAATGGACCATATGATACCATTAAACCATGTAAGTTTGAATTAATTTGAATTATCATTTAGAATACCTTGTGTTCATCATTACACATCATTCCAAGTTGTTTGATATATAATATGGCATAACTTATCATTGAAAGTTCTATAGAATCCTCTAATCCAGATGCCTTTGAACGAATTTCGACTATCATTAATTTTACGTTGTATTCATCATTACACACCATTCCAAGTTGTTTGATATATAATATTCTATATATTAGCATTGAAAGTTCCAATGAACCATAATGCTTCCACTAAAAATCATTTTTTTCAGTGGGGCCCACTGGCCAATTTTGTGGGTATTACTCTCTGTATAGCAGAAGACTACACTTTTCCTTATCGGTCTCGATGGCTCAGTGGTTGCGTGATCGCCTCCGATGCCTGAGGACGCGGGTTCGAACCCGGCCGCGGACACCAAGGATTTTTCCAGGGAAAAAAGTCCTGTAATCATAGAGAAAGAAAAGTCCTGTAATCATGCACTTCCTTCGGAAGAAGGCCTTACTATATATAATAATTACTGCTTCTGAAATCCATTTACATTATTTTTCAGTAATAATTGCACAAGTAAATTGCAATAACAGTAAAACAAAATCTAAAACATACAGATTTTATTAAACATATAACTTTGACTTTTTTCAAAAAATTCATCCGGCAAACAACATCACAGGACCAACGGGTTTAATTCCCTTCCAAAGGAAGTGCGTGATCACTGGATTTACCACCTGAAAAAATCTATTGGCATCAGAGGCGATCACGCAACCATTGAGTCATCGAGGCCGATAAGGAAAAAGGTAGTCGTCTGCTAGACAGAGAGTAATGCCCACGCAAATGACCAGAGAGCGCCAGTGGGAAAAAACTCACGCTTTAAACAATGGAGTTTCCCATCCTGTATTTCTTCATCCATGACCATAGCCAAAGTAATTTTTTATAGCCTATTATTGCAGAAACTTTGCCTTGCAAATTGGGAAGCTCCATGCCCAGAACTGTCATTTGAAGATGATGCATAACACATGGCTAAACATGAGAGTAGCTGATTAATAATTCTTTCACATGCCAATCACGGAGTAATGGGTTTATCTTTTCGTTTACTTTGTATTTGAAGTATTTTATTATATATACATTTTTCGATCATAGTTTCAATTTTAATTTCGTTTCGTTCGTCTTTCAGTTAGGTATTTTCATTTTATTTACGTATTTTTGATTTATGCTTGTGGAAAATGATTCCTGATCCTTTTTCGTGTCTGTTTGTACAGTTGTACGCAGAACAACTTTGAGGAATGGTTTTGAATTAATTATTCCTGAAGCCTAAAATCTTCAAAAGCCAGACAGCTAATTACTCCACAGCTCACTGCTGCCCAGAACTGTCATGGCTCAATTTGCTTCACTTTTTGTCGCTGTTAACAATAGGATTCGGAGTCTATCTTTAATATACATCATTGAGACAGACAGATCAAGCAAAAGATTATTTTTCCCTTTTCCCTTTGGGCCAATCTGACACTCGGCACATGTAAACTTTACCCTGAATCTAACGAACATCTCGTGAAAATATGAGCTCAATAGGAATAAGTGGTTCAAAAGTTTTACCCTGAATTTTTATGTAGACCTTTCCCTGGAATCCGAAACTGGGTTAACTGCGCAGAAGCAGGACAGCAAAAATTTCACTTTCCTGCCTTGAAATGTGCAAACACTACTACACATCAGGATGAAAACGGAAGTTTTTTTGCTGTCCTGCTTCTGCGGAGTTGCTCCAGTTTCGGTTTCAAGGGAGAGATCTGTATAAAAAAAATAAACAAAACCTACCGCCATCTCTTGAGTAAACAAACAAACATAAGCCAAGATATATGATTTTTACCCCTTCCCCCCTCACTTTGAGGGCATGTAAACCTTACTCCGGACCTAACGAACGTATGTTGCGAATATGAGCTCAATCGGATAAGTGGTTCAAAAGTTTTTAGAACATTTACAGACGCACCCTGAGCCTGAATTTTTATATATAAAGATTAATAGAACTTTTATTTCTTCCAAACACACATATTTAAACAATTTTATGCATAGTCTAAATTGTAGCCAGATTAATACCATCGCAAATAGTTATGATGGTTTACTTGACTTAGTTTTTGTAAACTTTGCCAGATTTTCTTGTCTTAAAGATGATGGCTTAGTACCTGAAGATCCTTATCATCCGCCTTTTTCTATTGTTGGTGAAGAGATTGGTATATTTGAAAAATTCGTTAACCTAACTTCACAGCTCAATTATAGAGCTGCAAATTTCCCTGCCTTGTACAATTACTTTTCCTCAGTTGATTGGTCCTTTTTGAATGATTATAACTGTATAAATGAAATTGTTTCTAAATTTTACAATATTGTACACTATATAATTTCTCTTTGTGTTCCTGTTACTACAAATAAGCGTATCAGGAATTTTCTTGTATGTTTAGTCTTGAAACAATACAATTGCTTAAATCTAAATATAAAACTAGATCACGAATGAAGAAAACTAATTCCTTTAATGACAGAAAATAATTTCGTCTGTTAAGATCTAAAGCAAAGAAATTTATTAAGCGTGATTTTAAAGTCTATATGCAAAATGCACAACATCATATCGAACATAATCCAAAGCTTTTCTGGAAAGTAATTAATAAGTTTCCAACACTAGATTTTTTAATGGCAACATGTATCTCAATGATGAAAAATTGGAAACCCTTAATGATATCGTAACGGCTTTTGCTAAAAACTTCAAATCAGTGTATAATGACTCATCCATATACATGGTGTTTCAAAGTTATATACAGTAAATTTAGTGACATATTCTTTAGGTCAAAAGAAGACGGAAATGTTCTACAGCACTTTGTCTGGAAACGATTTGTTTGCGAGTAATCTAATATCATACAGTAGGGAAGCACGGTAGTTAGCGGACGATATTTAGCAGTTCCAGCGTTTCGACCCAACACTAGGTTGAGTGGTTTGTTCCATTTAAACCTACTTTAGGGTTGTTCCATTAGTTGTATACGGTTGTTTCCATTACTGTAGTTTCACTACTGTACATCCACTAGAATATCAATTTCAGAAATTTTGCGTGCTTTGACATACGCATTACGATTTACGTAAAAAAAGTCATGTACACGTATTCCAGTGCAGAATACGCTGACATGCACCTAATGTTTGGTCTTGCGAACGGAAATGTTGTGGAAGCAAGAAGACTCTACCAAGAACGCTTTCCGAATAGACGTTTGCCAAATAACCGAACATTTGTATCTGTCGACAGACATTTGAGGGAGCGTGGTTCCTTTGGCCGTCAAACAGGACAAGGGCGGCCTGTAGCACATTCTCCGGATGAGGAGGATGTGATAATTGACATCATACATGATGAACCACAGACAAGCACCCGTCGTATTTCTTCCATGGTACACATTCCGCACGCATCTGTTTGGCGCATTCTTCACCGTCAGCTTTTGCATCCATACCACCTGCAACTGGTTCAGGCACTGAACCCAACGGACTATCCACACCGACAACGATTTTGCCAATGGATACAACATCGTCATGCTGCATACCCTAGTTGTCTCAGCCAGATACTTTTCACGGACGAAGCAACCTTCACCCGGACAGGAATCGTAAATTCTCACAACCAGCACCATTGGGCAGATGCTAACCCGCATGTTACCAGAGCTCAAACGCATCAAGAGCGTTTCTCCGTGAACATTTGGTGTGGAATGGTCGGAAATAACTTAATTGGCCCTTATGTGTTGCCGCCACGATTGACTGGGCGAACATATCTTTTGTTTCTGCAGAAGGCATTGCCAGAATTACTGAAAGATGTTTCTCTTTTGATAAGATCTAACATGTGGTTCATGCATGATGGCGCTCCAGCACATTTCAGCCATGTTGTGCGAGCACACCTTAATGCTGCATACACGAATCGGTGGATAGGTCGAGGTGGACCGGTAGCCTGGCCTGCAAGATCACCCGACTTTAATCCCTTGGACTTTTTTCTGTGGGGTCATGTGAAAACGATCGTCTACGGCACAGAAGTTCCTAACATTATGGATCTGCGACAACGAATTGAAAATGCATGCCAAACCGTTCGTAACGCTGGCGACGAACTCTTCCATGACGTCAGACGCTTGCTCATGCAACGAGCCGAAGCGTGCGTGCGAGCTGGTGGCGGGCACTTTGTACAATTCCTGTAATTGGGAGCCACGCGTTTAGTTGGCTGTATCGCGTAAATAAATCGTTTCCAGACAAAGTGCTATAGAACATTTTCGTCTTCTTTTGACCTGAAGAATATGTCACTAAATTTATTGTACATAATTTTGAAACACCCTGTATAATAAGCAGTTTGATGATATTTTCACCAAGATACATGTTTGTCAAAAATTCCTGGCCAATTCTATTAATTTGTTTTCCGAATCGGAAATACTACAGGGTATTAACAAAGTAAGTAATACAAATTCGTATGGACTGGATAATATTCCTTCGTATATTTATAAAGCATGTAATAAATTTTTTGTTTATCCTCTTTCGTTCCAGTCGGGTATTTTTCCTGATATATGGAAACATAGAAAGATTATTCCTGTTTTTAAGAACAAAGGTAATAGAAGTGACGTAAAAAATTACAGGCCTATTTCAATTCTTAGTTCCCCTGTTAAAGCTTTTGAGTATTTGCTGCATGGAAGAATTTATTCTATTGTCTCTCCCTATCTTTCTTCATGTCAATACGGTTTTATGAGGAATCGCTCAACAGCATCTAACCTAGTGGATTCTGTACATTTCATTAACCAAACTAAGCAAGTCGACATGATTTATATCGACCTAGAGAAAGCATTTGATAAGGTAGATCACCGTCTATTACTTTAAAAATTAATGAAATATGATTTACACCCTTCCTATATCAAATGGATTCTTTCCTATTTAACTAATAGAGTCAACTATGTTGTCATAAATAATAGTTACTCTCTTAGTTTTATTTCTACTTCAGGGGTTCCTCAGGGATCAATTCTAGAACCTTTACTATTTATCTTTATCAACGACATTCCTGATGTGATTAAATCTTCTCAATTATTCCTATTTGCTGATGACATGAAATTAGGCAAAATTATTCATAATCCTATGGATTGCCAAGATTTACAACTTGATCTATATTCAATTGGGGCCTGGTGCATTCAAAATAATGTTCACAACTGACAAATGTCACTATGTCACCTATTCCCTTAAGAAAACAGTCTATAATTTTAATTACAGTTTAAATGATTGTAAATTACAACAAAAATCTGTTACAAATGACCTAGGTGTTATATTTAATTCCAAATTTTCGTTTGTTGATCACATTCACTCTATTATCTCCAAAGCTTATCGTGGTTCATACTTTATTGTCAGAAACTCCCTAAGTTTTAATAATGTTGGCTTTTCAATTTTTCTTTTTAATACACTAGTCAGACCAATTTTAGAATATGCTTCTGTCATTTGGTCTGCTTCTCATATTAAATTTCAGCTCCTCTTGGAAAAGGTTCAAACAGATTTTTTACGCTCTGTTTCGTCGTTTCCATCCTACATTTTTTAATGATAACTTTTATGTACCAAACTCCTATCTACGAGATTTCTTTAATTGTGACAAATTGATCAAAAGACGTACTGTAATTGATCTTTGCTATTTATTTAAATTTTACCGCAATATAAGTTATTCATCTAGATTTTTTAACTCTGTAAATTTACGTGTTCCCAACTTAATTCCAGATGTAATGATATTTTTTACTTACCTTTCTCAAGGAAGACAGTTATAAATAATCTTCCTTTTTCCGAATGTATAAGTTTTGTAATATCATGTCAAACCTTATTGATATAAATGTTCTGTCGTATGATATGTATAAAGAAACTGTGAATGAAAATGTTAGGCTATTATCATGATATTTTTCTGTTTTTATTTTAATGTCAATGGATTTTATGTCAATGGATTTTTAGCTACTCTTTGGCACCTAGTTTTGACTATACATTTTTAATACATTATATTTATTCCTGCATTTTTATGTAATATTATGATATATATTTTCTTTGTAAACTGTTATTAGGCTAATACTAGCCTGTTGCTTATAAACTAATAAATAAATAAATAAATAAATTATTGGTAGAAATACGTTAATAATAGCCGCTTAATGGTGATGTAACAATGTATACACCTTTTGTCCGCAGGTCTTCTCTCTAGGAGGTGTTGCCTGGCCTCTCCCTCGCTGGCCTTGGGTAGTACTATTACAGAAGTAAGTTTAACGTCACAATCTTAGTGCTTCACCAATACACGAGGCCTATGAGATGACAAGGCCTGGAAGCAATACCACCTGGACAGAAACTGTATAGACCTAGGCGTGCTTACTTCGTACTTACACGTATTTCCGGTTTCGAAATAACTGCACTTTCGTTGTTGGCTATGACTAAAAGTCGAAATAATTCACATTGACTGCGGAGTACCGCGATTTATCATTAATTTTTTATCGAGTCGGAAATCATAAAACGGTACACAAATATCGATGAAACGTTACTTTATTCAATAAATTTGCGTTTTGCGAATTGATTGAACAAGGAGCAACATAATACAATGGTTAATTACTCTTCTTTATTGGTTAATTCTTTCGTTAATTACTCGTTACAGTCTCAGACAATTCTATGGTCGGAAATAAAGAAAGGCACAGAAAATGGTGCATGCGCGTTCCTACTTCCTGCGCACCCCGTCTATACACTGTTACATCATCATCAGAGGGGTAAATTTGGGGCTTATTATTGGTAGAAATCCCTAATTGTTGGTATACATCCCATAATAAGCCCTAAATTTATCCCTCTGATAATGGTGTAACAATATATACAAGCCTCGTTTTAGAGCCACCAGTGACTGACTCGAAATTTTGACTATGTCCGATCGACGCGGGAACGATGCAGGCATACGTAGCTGGCATATTCATTTTAAATTTTCTCCCGATTCGGACGACCCTCGATTCCTAAAGTAACGAGCGGTCGCGATGAGGGTTTTCATAACGCTACCGGTTGCACTAATCGCGACCGGAATCCAACGCCGGTCGTGCTAATCGCGATCGGAGTCCAACGCTGGTCGCGGTCGACTGCCTCGATGAGTAGAATCAAAATGGCGGACGAAAGTAGAAAATTCAAGTGTTCGAGTGTCGATACGTAATAAATATATTTTGGAGAAAGAAAATGGCGAGATATGATGAGGAACCTTGCTGCGACGCCATTTTGAAGCAAAGCGCTCACGACCGCGCTGTCCATGAACGAACAAACGGAAGCAAACGGCCGCCGATCGTACAACGTAACCTTTTGGCGACTGGCTGTAATTTTTAGACACACTTTAGGTGGTATTGCTGGAAGCGGAAAAGTCACCTGACCAGCGGGATGCTAGCAACAATTCAACCTTCATTGTCTTCATGTTGGCAACAATGAAGGTTGGATTGTTGCTAGCACCCCGATAGTGAGGTATCTTTTCAAACACGAGGCCTACGAGATAACAAGGCCTGGAAGCGAAAAAGTCACCTGACCATCGGGGTGCTAGCAACAATCCAACCTACATAGTTTCCAACAAACGGAAAAACACTGATTGTTAACATCCAAGATGGAGACAATGAACGTTGGATTGTTGCTAGCACCCCGATGGTCAGGTGACTTTTTCGCTTCCAGGCCTTGTTATCTCGTAGGCCTCGCGTCAAACACTACTGACGTCATGTTCGGGCATGGTGGTTTCTTGAAGGCCGTGATTATAGTCACCACGAAAGTGTGGATACAACAATGCAGATATTTAAAAACTGATAATGCTCTTCGCCACAAAAATTTAAGTGGAAAAGTTTAATTTCATTTTTATTTATGTACCCATTCTTGTGATGCTCCTTCAAAGAACTCTGCTGCAAATGTTTCTAACTAATTCCTTGTGAGTTGTTTATTTTCTTCAGTAAAGAAGAAGACACATCATTCGCTCATTAAAACATTCATCTTTATTTATTGTTGATGATAAAATTGATAATGCATCCATACAATATCGTTCTAAAAGGAAATTAAACATTTACTTTCTTAATTTTTATCAGAAATCATTAAAAAATTTCAACTTAAATTCTTCTATAAGTTTCTGAGACCTGAGCTTCCATATAATTATTTCTAATTATTTTTATATAATTTTTTATTTAATCGATTTAAATTTAATAATACAATTTTTTTCGTAGAACTAAAAATTTTGCATGTGGGCCATAATCAATTTATTGGCTTTTCAAAAGGTTTTATTGGATATTCAGTATAAAAACCAAAAAACACGCGAATGAATTTAATTAATCAATTAATTTTAACAACTTAAATCCAAAATTAAATTCTTTATGAATTAGACCCTATGCCTATTTAAATGGAGGTTGGTCTCAGGAGGCTATAAGGAAAGTTAGCTCCATGAAAAAACTTAGTCATTGTTGGATGTGATGCAGTATTTGTTATAGATATACATCCATCTATATTCCCATTGACTGTGGCGAGAGTGCAATGGATCTGATCCATGCACCTCCAATTTGACGGTGAATTCATTCTCCAATGAAAACAGAGATTGAGGAAAGTCGCGAGGAAGATCCCATTGTTTGTCGACCAAAGAAAATTGTTTCAACAGACGCTCTTGTAATATCCTCTGGATCGCTTTCATTCCCTTCGACTCCTTCAAATCGTTCCAATCAAATTGACTCGCTCTGCTTTCCTCATTATTAAAGTAAACGAGTAATTCGTCCAGTGAAGGAGTGTCCGATTTCGATTTTTCTTTTTTCCCATTCAAGCCTTCAACGACGCAGAAGATGAGCCAATCGAACACAGAAATATTACGAGGAATCCAAATTAACTGAAAGATTCTTAATGAAAGAGAAGAAAGAAATCCAAGTAAACTTGGATCTGATCCACATGGAATTTGTTCAATATGGGCAAATTCTAAAGTTAAAACTTGTAATTGGGTCAAATTCCAAATGGAAGGATTCACTCTCAACGGTTCTTTAAGGGTCAATGTCAGCTCCTCCAGTTCGATTAAATGTAGCCACTCGTCCTCGACCAAGCAATCGAAGCAATTTATAGAACAACACAACCACTTGATTCCCTGGATACTTTTGAGAAATTGAGAAATCTTTTTTTCATCACCGACACAGATAGCAATTGTTTCTTTGATAGAAAGCGCTGCCCTTTCGTTTCCATTCAAAGAATTTAAGTACCCATGCAGACGAACCGTGACTTTTTCTTCTCCGTGCAAACGACTGAAATCAAAATTAGGTAAGACACAAGAATCTTCATTTGATATAGAGAAATCAGTGATGGTTTTAGATTGAAGGATGGAGTCAAACAATGCTTGTAAGTTGGATTCCATACCAGCATTTAATTCTTTATTTCTCCCCGATTCCTTTATCACTATCCAAATTTCTAATTTGCATTTTCTGTTTTTAACGAGATCGATCAAATAACGAAAACATTTAGGGTCATCTTCTTTGCCGATAGTTATTTTCAGTTGATCAATTGTTTCCTCTCTCCACTGTCCCTCGGTTAATTCATTGTGAAGGCGAATTAAAACTGAAGAAATGAGGTCTTTGTTTGCTTGTTCGAAAGAAAAACAAATTTTATTTCTTTTCACGGATTCGATGAAACGAACGACATTGGACCATTGTTCGACTTTGAACGATCTATGAAATCGAAGAGAAAGGGTTTGGCAGTTGATTGAATTCGTTTCATCAAGTTGGATGTATGAATTAAAGTCGCCATCGAGAGACAGCAGCAAATGATTGATTTTGATATTTTCCTTTAAGGGGATCGAGACAGAAGGATTCCATGAAAGTGTTTGAATGACATTTGACTCGAGCGCCGAATTGAAAAGGAGTGAGTGAATGGGCGAGGAACGGAATTCTTTGTCAATGTAGGTGAAATTACGATGAATGGAATAGAGAGGAGGAAAGAACAAAGGCAAGAGATTTTGAATGGAATCGACAAACGGGTGAATGTCGACTATTTCTATGAAAATGTTGCTGAAATTTGCTATATCGATCCAACCGATGAGAGGTACCAGTGCCTGGAACAGAAGTCCAGCTTTATCGTTCAAGAATCCTGCGAGGAAAGGAAAAAAGAGGGAATCATTAGCCATTGGCCGTAATCCTTCTTCCAACACAATTCTTTGAATTCCTCTTTTGAAGGCATCTTCACCTGACTCTCGCAGTATGTTGAAGGTTGAGAAAGCTGCCGTAAATAGTACGAAACTGTCATCGATTGCTTTATAGACATCGCCTGCTTTCACTAAGAAACCAAGAAGCAAAATGCTCTTATCCGTAAACTCAAGTTTGAGGTCATTTTCATTTATAAACAAAGATTTCTTTTTAATCATCTTTTGCAGCGCATATTTCCCGAAGCTGTCCAATGTTTGAATGTATTTGTGTTCAGGTGATAAGGAACTGCTAGAATTAAGCAATGTAAAAATGTCCATATCTCTTTCAGTGTTTGATAACATATTGGAAAGATAATTGAAGTAATCTTTGTAAGTACCCGTTTTGCGTTTGTGATTCCTTTGTGTTACTCTTTGTATCATTATATGTAGAGAGGGGAGGAAAAGAGGACAGCGCTCGAAAATGTTCGTCGTGTTATTCTCCTCGATGGAACCCATTGTGTCCTTTAAGTGACTACCCAAGCCGAACGGGAACGCAGCATCGATCATCATTTTGATATAAATTCTCATATGAAAACATTCGATTATGTTTTCGTCATGTTCACGTTCTTGCTTAGAGACTACAAGTAAGTTTTCTTTGCATGAGAAAAATTGCGTTTCTATACACGTGACCATGACGTATATATTAGGAAATAGTTGGCATTGAAGTAATGGTTGCAATTCCCTTTTTGATTCTTCGCTCATTTCATCGTAACCTTCTATAATAAGAAGGATTCGCTGCTGGTATTTGTTGATATAGGCCATGATGTCATCGTCATTTAACGTCCCTTCATTTGGAAATTTTTCTTTGAGGAGTTCTTCAATAGTGGCGCCGTTTGCAAAATTTTTTCCATCAAAGTGGAAAATGAGACTGAACTTACTTCCAATAGAGTTTTCTCCTCTGGTCCAATGGCTTAGCAATTTACGATAGAAGATGTTGTTCACTATCCTTGAAGAACTTTTGGCTAAAATCCTATGGGAATTCGCTTCGAATAGCTGCTCAATTCCCACTGATTGTGATTGATCCTCTTTGCCCTCCCTCGTGATATCTTGGCATTCACAATGGACGATAAGTTGATCAAATTGGATATCTCCTTCCAACCAAGTACGCACTGGAACACGAACTTCCAACCGTTCTTGCTGCCTCTTCTTGAATATCTCTAGTAATCCTGTAAAAGAAACATTGCGTAAAATGAGTAAGTTCCCGGTTACGCTGGGGTTGGTTGAATATGAGATAAATTTCTATAAAGTAAATTTATCAATAACTAAATTAAGGCTTAAGGAAATAATGTAATAGAAACTGTGGATAAATAATAGTAAAATAAAATTAAACATATGAAACTACTTTTCCACAATCATTTTTTTCTATTTATTGTGGAAAATAGATTTTATATGTTTTATTTCATTTTACTAAATTAAGGCTATTTTGCATTGAGCTTAATTATTGAAAATGCAAAATGTGAATGTATTATTGATACACCTTTACAAAGCTAATATGCGGTGTTGTTTTCAAAGCCTCCTTTGTAAAAAACATTTTTTCTTTATCCACCAGGAGCATAGATGCAAAGATGTTCTGGAGATCCAACACGTGAGCATGCTACATATGCCCATGTGAAAAACAGGTACTCCCGGAGATTTGGCAAATTGACTACTTTTAATGATTATCCTTGCCCTCTGTTGATTGTCATAGGAAACTGGATTCGTTTGAAAGGAATCGTGTTTATTTTTTATTTTAATAATACTAATTCATTCCCATTTAGGAAAATAAATTCCTTGTTTATTTGAGAGCTACAACATTTAAGTTTGCTACTGAATTCTACAAGGTTGGGACACTTTAATATGACCACCTCTCCTCGAACATGTTGGAACGTCCCATGGTATGCAGATGAAAAATCATTGCATATCATTAAAAGCTGACAACAGCAGACGTGTAGTAGCATCCGTTAACACAGCAATTGTCGCTGTCATGGGCAGAGCAAGTGACCTGTCGGACCTCCAAAACGGGATGATCATTGGCTATCGGGCCAAGGGGGGGGGGGGGGGGCAGCATTTCAAAAACGGCCACCTTTGTGAACTGCTCTAGGGCTGCCGTTGTGAAGGTGTACCGCGACTGGACGAACCAGACAGTTTCGAGCAACTGAAGAGGTAACTGTGGGGCCCCACGGGCCATCGATCCTAGAGGCGAGCGTCGGTTACGACGCCTGGCCAAAATCAATCGCCTGGCCAAAACCAACTCCGGAGCAGGTTGGAGCTCCGGAGCAGGCGTATGGTAACAGCGCCCATGTTGACGCCTGTGCATCGCCGAAAACGCCTCCAATTCGCAATGGACTATCGCCATTGGACCTCGGCCGAGTGACAAAGAGTTGCTTTCTCTGAAGAGTCGCGGTTTCCTGGTGAACCGAATGGACGGACGATGGAGAATTCGCCGGGGAGCATCTGAGAACAGGCATCCCGACACCATCGTTGGCAGACGACAGGCTGGTGGGGAGATGTAACTGTTTAGGGGATGTCTTCGTGGTAAGGTCTGAGTCCACTGATACTGCTGGAGGGTACACTGAATGCTGTTCGTTACCTGACGATCGTCGCAGACCAGGTACACCCCTTCATGTCGACAGTGTTTTTTCAGGGTGATGGCACCTTTCAACAGGACAGTGCTCCCTGCGATACTGCCAAAATTGTCCACGACTGGTTCGAGGAGCATGAGGATGAATTCAAGCCACTCCCCTGGCCACCAAACTCTCCGGACCTCAACCCCGTTTAACATTTGCGGGACCATCTCGATCGCCATGTCCGCAAGCTGGATCCTCCACCACGCACGGTGATGGAATTACGGGATGCACTGATCGCCGAATGGTCCCTGATACCTGCAATGTCACAAAGTATTATGACAACACTGAGATCCAGTATTTTTGGCTCTAAGAGAAAGCCAAGAAATAATACTGGAGTACGGCCATTGCAAGTTAGTAATAATAGATGGCGCGACCAACAGAAGGGAGACATCTGTTTCCATATTGTCCCTGAGCGCGGAAGTAAGGGGTGGAAGCGTCGTAAACGGCTGCGCAAAAAGAAAGAGGGCGAAGAGCGGGAGATTGGAAAGAAAAATAAGGATTCGGCCTCGGAGATTGATGAGAAGAGGTGTTTCAAAGTTTCTCATGAGGTAAATGAGAATAATGACCTCTGCTCAACGAGATTGGAGAGGAAATCAGATTCAGCGAGAATAGCAACGGTGAATAGGGAAGTTGATAAGCGCACGCATCGTCGGGACTCGTATAGTGTTAATGGAACCCATTGCAACGCTAATGTGACTGTGCATAAACTTGTGTCTACTTCAGTTTCTTCACCAGGTACTGCTTCCGCTGAGATTTCCCCCGGGATTCCATGCTGCTCTTCAGTGACGACGGTTTCGAAGCGTGAAAACCCACCGGAGCTGCCAGCAACTTCGGAGAAGTCAAGCGCTGAGTTTACGGAGTCAACCGAGTGCTACGACAGCGTGGCGATTCCCTATAAGGAAAACGAAGACGCTCCAGCCGAGCTGAAGGCATCTTTTCCTCGAATAACGCCGCCAGTATTTGTACTAGGATACGACTATCGTAGCATTACAAGTGATAGCAGTTTCGCCCTCGTATGTGCCTACGGATTGTGAATTAAGGACTGTGAACCCTTTTTGTCTCAGGAGGAGAGGAGAACATTTTCGTCCAGCGAACTAGTAACTGGAGTCTTTCCTTGGACTGTGCGAGGCTTCATGAGGGAGAGTCTTCATGAGAGCCGATATTCCTTTATTTAAAAGATAACTAGCTTTCTTGCCTTGGATTTATTTGCTAGCATACCTATCTCCTCATTAAGGGGTGCTAGTTATTTTTTTTTATCCATGGTAGTAATCTCCCTGCTCGCTGCGCTCTAAGCCGCTCTTTTGTAAATTTCTTTGTTTGCTTGCATAATTAAGTTTGCTCCCATTGCCTTTTTGTAGTTAAGGTTAGTTAATTTAATTTATGCTGATTAGCAACATAGGAGGGGTCTCGGCGTAATTTTATTTGTCGGGCAGGCTAAATTTATTACTTGTTTACTGGGTTTTATTTGCTATGGGAATATACACTAGTTTTATAGGTGGTTAGGTCGTTATTTGGTTTAGAGTTATGGAGATACAGCCTCTCAACCGGATGCTATGAACTGCAGTATTCACTCTTTATTAAGTACCGAAAGGTGCTTTATGCTTTGGCCTTGTCCGACCGTCCGTCCGTCCGTCCGTCCGTCCGTCTGTCCGTAACTCGATTTTCTCGGAAAGTATGAAAGATTTTAAAAATCTGTTTTCACCAATCGATAGATATGGGAAATGGCACGGACGAGTTCGAAGACGGTCGAAATCTGTACAGTGGCACGCGCTCTAATTGTACTATTGTGATACCCCGCCAAAATTTTTCCATGTTAAGATATAGTAAGTAACATATCAAACCACTCGTAACGACGAGCCATGAACGAATATAACGTTATTAAATAGTGTTTAGCCAACTGATAAATTTAGTTTGAAATCTGTACAATTGCATTGGAGAAAACGCG
>JAHWFO010011303.1:169392-188174 GCA_023313115.1 Rhysida immarginata
TTTTAGACGTTTTGTCGTATATCTAGAAAAATACTTGACGAATTATTTCTGAAATTTCAGAGGTGTAAAGAGGATGTTACAACTCATATATTTCAGTGAAAGTTTTGTCCCGAAAGCAAATAGGGGACCAGCAACAAAGTGAACCAAAAAATAATGTTTGGGATAACCCTGAAAAAAAATAATGCTTAAAATGCGTTGTAGCTTTAGCATAGGAATAAGAAGCTGCTTTTACTTATCGGTGTTCATTTATATGAGAATAGCACGCATATTCATTGAGATATAAAAATTTCTTTAAAAAAATCGAATTGTTTTTGTAAGTTTTTGTTTATAACATGCAGCGTATTCAACCCAATGCAATGCCATTGTCAGGAAACTTGACAAAGTATAATAGAGACAACACCCTGCAATCAGGATATAAAAATATTAAATATTTGATGAAATATGAGCACTTTTACTAAATAATGTTTAACTGCGCATGCGCTAGATTTACCAAAAATGTCTTTTACATAATTTCTTAGCCAAATGTAGAGAGCTACTCTTCTAAAAAGCCCAAGCAAATATCGTGAAAATTCAGAAAGATATCGTCGATAGAATGAGTTGAATTTCAGTCGCTCTCAAAAATAAACAAAACGATAAGGGGTGTTCTCCAAATTCTTATTTTTGGACTGGACACCAGTAACTAACGGGCTTTGCAAAAGTTCTGTTACACTCTTTACATCCCCCAAAAAATGGATTGCTCATGATTTGGATAATTCCATTTCCACAAAAGGATCAAATAATATATTGGAAATTACGTGTTAACCTCTGAGTGATCCTAATGTCCACGACAAAAGCGATGGAAACGAAACGAGTAGAGATCGCTGCTCTCCTGCGCGCGGGCCACACGAAGTCCGAGATTGCCAAGCTCCTCAAAGTCAGCCGGATGACCATCCACAGAGTTGCGGACAGGCTCAAAAATGGGAGAGACCTTAAGGATCAACCTCGTTCAGGTAGACCTCAAGTCGTCAACCGTTTGGCTGTGAGAAAAGCCTTCGAACAAGACCCGACGCTCAAAATGACTGCGCTCGCAAAGAAAAAGAAAATTTCGGTGTCCACAGTGTCCAGAGCGGTCAGAGAAGAAGGTGGAAAGAGCGTGAGGCCTCTGCTGACGGATCGGATACGGGAACAACGTCGGGAGCGCTGTCACCGTCTTCTCAACGACTTGAAGAGTCATGGCGAGCGAATTGTCATTTTCTCTGACGAAAAGACCTTCACGGTCGATCCTGTCGTCAACAAGCAAAACGACTGCGTGGTAAGCTTCGGCCAGGACATCTCCAAGGTCCGCTACGTGTCTACAACCAAGCATCTGGCCTCTGTGATGATGCTCGGAATCGTGGCGTCGAATGGCGAGAAAATGCCACCCGTGTGGTTCCCAAGTGGATACCGGCTAACGGCGGCTGATTACAAGGATATCCTGGCCGCAAAAGTCCTTCCCTTGGTGAAGAAATGCGGACTACATCTTTCAACAGGACGGTGCCCCTGCCCCTGCCCAACACTGTGCAAAACTGGTTGGGGTCCAACATGACCTTCTGGTCGAAGAGCTTTTGGCCTCCGCAGTCGCAGACCTCAATCCACGGTTAAGCCCCATTTGGTCGCCTCCCATTTGGACGCCTCCCATTTGGTCGTCCTCCCATTTGGACGCCTCCCATTTGATCGCCTGTTCTTTATTCAGCCCATAGGGCCTTGATGAGCCACGGTAATAAAATGTATTTTTCTGCATGTGTTACTTAATTACATGTTGATGCCTTATTAATAGAGGTGTGCGATGGTTTAAAAACCACCATCGATGGTATGAACCATCATCGAAACACAATCGATGGGTACAGGAAACCATCGATGGTTCTTTTAATTTTTTTATCTCAATAAAATAGCATAAAATCACATCGATAAAGCTTAGACTACAACAGACATTTTATTACTGATAATTTGACAAATGTAAAAGTTGGATTTAACAAAATTTATGCAAGACATTCAAAGGCATCGATTGTAAAACCAACAATTTCTCCAAATGCTTTGGACTTAACATGATCCTTTTTTTTCCAATGGTGCAGCCTGCTTATGAAAAAAGTCTTTCTTCAGGCACAGATGTTGCTGGTGGCGTTAAAAATCTCTGGGCCATCATTCTAAATGCAATATTATTTCCGTGCATCATCTTCCATGCATGCAGTGGATTACTATTATGAGGAGTCAGTGGCGATTCAAGGTAAAATGCCAGACTTGCGTGCAAGCCATTGTTGCTGTGAGACGAAGCAGTTTTCATAGCTAACGCTATAGTTCTCTTCTACAGATAAGTTATTATTAGAAGTAAAGTAACTAATTGCACCACACAATTGAATATAGTGCTGCTGTGCATTTCCTGCACTTTTATGGTTTTCTTAACCACATTGAATTCTTTTTGAATTTTTTATATTAAAAATACCATATTTATTCTCAATGAAAAGGAAGAATAAATATGATATTTTGATATTATATGATTTTTATTTTAAATATTATTAATTAATAATTTTTGGCTTTATTAGTTTTTGTTTAAATACAGTTAGTTAATAGAAAGTCTTAGAGGATGCAAGCGACGAAATGGGAGACGATCAAATGGGTCAGGTCAAACGTCCAAATGGGAGGCGACCAAATGGCGCTGAAATGGCGTCCAAAAGGGAGGCGACCAAATGGGGCTTCACCCAATCCACTTGATTAAAGCGTGTGGGCGCATGTCGAGGGGAAGGCCTGCAAGGTCCGTCACAGCAACGTCGACGAGCTGATAACATCTGTCAACCGTGTGTGGACCAGAATGAGGAAGGACTACATTTGCAAAGTTTGCAAGGCTTTTCGGCCTCGTCTGGAGCGGGTTCTTGATGCAGATGGTGGCTACATTGATTAAATGACTAATTACAATGTTATTCTACATGATGGCACAATAAAAACATGTCTAACTGCATCGTGAACATCGTCGTGTCCATTTCTTTGAGGGTCGTCACGAGTGTAACAGAACTTTTGCAAGCCCGGTAACTTCTTCTAATGCTGATATGAAGGCATATTGACTTTATATCAGCGTAAGGAGAAGAAATTTATAATGAAGAGATACGGGATTGTATTTGCAAAATCGCGATGGAGTTGATTTTGAGTTTTATATCATAAATATTGTGGAATGGAAAGATTTGAATACGATAAGGTTTCGAATGAGATCTTATTAAATACTAAAATACATAAACTAATTTATTGTGATATCTGTTTAGAGACAGAGCTTTGTGATTATTTTATAGATAAACAATGGCTGATATTTATCGTTCCTTTTATTTACTTAAAAGTTACGCTCTAATAGAGTTTAAAGCTTTGGTAAAACAAAGACAAGAAACGTTATGAAACAACTTACGGTTTGTGCTTATTGACATCTCACTATCATCACTGATGAAAGAGACATGGTTTCACTGGATGTGCTTATATGAGAATGTGAAATGGCATCATCGACGATTTCTCCCTTTCCCTCTCTTCTGTCAAAAGAAAAATTGCTACATGCTAGCATCTCGGAATGCTTTACAAGGGAATATATTAAATTTAAAAATTAAACCCCAAGTAATGCGATTATGCTCAAGTTCATAGATAATGAATAAAACAATGAAAACATATTTTTCTTATCATTTTTCTTGAATTTAATGCATGAAGTGAGACTGTGATGAATAGCAATTTAGACAGGATTTGGTTTTATTTTAATACTCTCCCAAATGTAGATTTAAACGATGAAGAAACTACAGTTAAATTTTATAAATAAGAATTAATGAAAACAAAATACCTTCATGATTATCTAGTTGAAAAAGTAGTAGAAAGAAAGGAGATAAAGTTTACGTGAAATAGTTAGGATAGGTTTTGATAAGAGTCATAGCAGTTGGATTGATAAGATAAATATAGTAGCTTAAATATTCTTATCAGTGTGTAACTCTTCTATTTTCTATTTTTATAAGCAGTTCTGTAAAATTTGTCTCTTATTCTAAAATAATTCGAAATTCCGTACCTTTTTAAAATTTTCTTTCAATCTTGAATAATCATTATTCTTGATGATACAATTTTACTTTATCAGATGCTCTTTTTAAATTTACTTTTTGACATCTAATAACGTAATAAGAATATCCAAATCTCGAATATATTTTGAAATATTGAATCATTATTTACTGATAAATAAATTTAATAATGCTCGAAATTCGCCATTCAACTCCGATCCGATCTCCCCTCCCTTCTTCTTCCTTCTAATTCCAGATTTCCATGCAACCAAGCTGCTGTGCGATGATTGGATATGAACTGGCGATAAATATCCATCGCTTCCAGTCAGATAAAGATGGAGCAGGAGGAGGCTTAATTTAATCCTCCTAGGTTAGAGGTTAAGATATTAACAGGCAATCCAGTTCGACTGATACATAAAAATTTAACAATAAAATATTTTCAATAAACTTACCATAGAATTTAATGTAGAAAATAATAAAGTAGTAAGTATTAAAATTTAATGCGCAATAAATCCGTTTGCGTTTTCATTAATTTCTCTTATTCCTTACATCACTTCCTTCAATATCACTTCTTGTTTTTTTTCACTTCCTGCCTCAATACTAGATAACAGTTCTTATCAATCACTCAGCAGATCCTGTTACAACCTACACATAACAGTTTTTATCAGATAAGGTTGGAATATTTTCATGTTGATAAAAATTTTAGCACTTGTGGGGGTAACAGTAAATATTTAAATCGGCGTGATCGGCAACAACCCAGTAATAAATAAAATGGTTTTTATTATTAATTGAAACCAGAACGTTTACTTTTAGTGAATCAAAATTACAAAAGACATAAAAGAAAAATTATACTTTTTAGTTTGTAAACAAGCTCTAAATAAAAGCTCTAAATATTAATAGAATTCATTTAGATTCAGAAAATTTTAAACTGACAATACAAAACGGAATTTTATAGATGAGCTAGTCATTAATTAATATTGACGGTTAGCCGATACTGAAGACTTAACTGCTAAAAAGATAATGTCCTAAATAAAATAGAATGGTTTAATGAAATGAAATTTGCCAGACTATATTACTAAAAAACAAAATAAATGTATGATCAAACACTGTTGTAACAATCATCTTATCCAATAACTAGAAATAAATTAATCTACCAGTTTTTTTAAATAGTGATTAAATCACACACAAAAAAATTCCAAATTAATAAACAGGTAGTGGCCTTACAGTATAACAGAGGGACATCAGGAGTTCCAACTACTTTCGCCATTTATTCCCGGCTTTGTCAAGGATCCTTGCGTGTATTTATTTATTTATCTGTAATTCTATCTCCTCCTAGACGGTTGAGCTAGCAACTTGAAATTTTCAGGGCAGGCTTATCAATAAAGGACCTGCTCTATCGCCAAAAATCAGCCCCTACGCTTTCTGGGGTTTTCATTTAAAATTATCTGCTTTTGCTTTGTAATTCCCCTCAACAGATGGCGCGGGCGGGCGAAGCCGCGGGTAACAACTAGTCTGGAACTAACTTTCTTGAGTAATATACAGAGTGATCCAGAACCCTCTAGCGAGTATTGAACGAAACATAACCAAATTTGATGGGCGTACATAGTGGCGATTTCGATTTCTAAAAAATAAAAATTGTATCAAAAGTCGCCATCAATAAAATTCTGGCGCTGCAAAAGTGTATTAGTGTAAATACTAAACGACCAAATGCCAAACGACACCGCACACATCAATTTTATTAACAGCAAATGATTGTTAACTTACAAATGAGGTTCAATATGACCATTATCGTGATGTTCCAAGAACTTTATGCGATGCATGGCATTTTCCACGGTGCCTCGCAACATATCAGAATTAATTTGTCAAACCTGTAATGTTATTCGATCTTTCAAGGCTGCGATATCCTTGATACAAAACACCTTTAAGAAATCCACAACCTCGGTGGCCATACCATAGGGAATGCACGACTAATGACTATGCTGTCAGAGAAATGTGTCCGCAACACAGGTTGTACTTTACATCTAATGTGGGGTGGTGCACCATCCCGCAAGAATGTGGTCGAATCGAGACATCTTCGTTGCTGCCAGTTGTGAAACCACGAAATTCTGTAGCATTTCGGTATACATGTCGGCAATTATGGTACAGGTCACTGATCTACTTGCACGATTTTCCTCGTAAGAATAAGGACCAATGACAAAAGATACTGTAACACACTGTGACTTTTGACGAATGAAGAGGCTCCTGCACACAAGCGTGCGGATTATTCGCAGCCCAAATGAGCCAGTTGTGTGTATTAATGCCACCATTCAAATGAAAGTGTGCTGCGTAACTCCATAAAATCTGCCACGCCCATGTAACATCAATTTGCATGCGTGGTAAGAATCTCAATGAAAAACGCAATCGGGTGTCCGCATAGCCAGGGAACAATTCTTGAACAGAAGAGAGTTTCTACGGGTTGATCTTCAACATCTGATGCAGATCTTCCGCACCGTTGAATATGGGATCTGCGTGTGCCTGGATACAGCCCGAGCACTGCTGGTACCCTGCATTCGCCATCTCCTGTTCCACAACAGCAGTTGCAACTTCTTCAAATTGTTGTTGACTATCTGCTTTGCGTCCCCGGCTTGGTTGCTGTGCTACAATTCCTGTACTAGAGTTCATGTACGTAGTTTCAAATCGTTGAATCATGTTTCGTAAGTTTGTTATGCTCATCGGTCCTTTTCGCAACTTCTTTAACCGCCGAAATTCACGAAGGGCAGCATTGGCATTCTCGTTCCGCTGATAATACAGCTTGACTAATCATGGTCCCGTAAGTTAAGAGCCATCGAAAGGCAATTGGCCTCAGAAGGATGAGAATTCTGCCTGACTTTTATATTCATGGTCACTACACGGGAACGCGTTTATGCAAATTAATGCATTTTATTAAAATTTTATTGGTGGCGACTTTTCATATTAATTTTTATTTTATTAGAAATCGAAATCCCATGGTCTACTATGTACCCCCATCAAATTTGATTATGTTTCGTCCATTACTTTACTCGCTAGAGGGCTCTGGATACCTCACGTTATTTTATAACCACCCTGTATTTGCATAAAGCGATTATAGGAATATAGAGTGAATAGATTAGTACTCGCCTGAAGTACTAAACCGCTACCACATCGCTATTACCAGACCTTTTCTTTTCATAATTAAGTTTCTGCTATTCTTTATTCTTTAAAAGCCAGAAAAATATAAAATTATCATTTTTAAGTTTAAAAAAAGTTAAGTATTCTTTAAGTCACTTAGTTCTTTTACCGTCGGAGAAGAATCCGATCTATAAATCATATTAGCAAAAGTTATGTCTGCATGTTGTGTTTCAGACACACTCATCATCACCTCGGGATGAAGATTAACCTTCTTGATCCATGATGTTTGGTGCTAGAAGTACATAGAAAAGATTGAGTCGAATCTAAAATACGTCCATCTCAACATTAAGTAAATAGTATATTATGACATCTGCAGAATTTTTACTTTCACTTGGCCAAACCATGTTATTGGGAACGCTTTCAGATAATTAATAGTCCACTTCTCAGTGGCAATACCTTTAGACTTGCCGAGGTTGTATATGAATCCGACGCAAACAGCACTACGTCGTCCGCGTACGCAAGCGTTAATCAACGCAGCTGGCAGATAATACCCCCGAACATCTGGGTGGCGAATCAGATATTACAGTAATGGTTCCAGATAATTATTTAGACATTAATAACTACAGACCAATTACAATAATTTCGTGTATAACAAAAATATTTGAAACATGGATCAAAATAAAAATAGAGGATTTTTTAAATAAATATAAAATCATAAGAAACGAGTTACAGGGCTATAGGACAGGCAAATCTACACAAACATTATTAATGGATTTAAATGATAAATTAAGCTATGCATATCACCACAACTTAAACGTAACATTCATCTTTTTGGATCTTTCAAAAGCATCTGATCTAGTACACCATGAAATTCTATTGAAAAAGTTGGAAAGCTATGGAATAAAGGGTGACTATAATGAGTTTTTAAGACATTTATATAAAACAGAACCCAAAAAGTGCAAATCGACGACTTATTCAGTTCGACAAAAACATTTCAATGTGGAATTCCACAAGCTTCCGTTTTAAGTCCGTTAATATTTAATATTAATAGCAAGCTAAAAATAAATATGGAGAAAACACAAATTATGATATTTAAAGTAAAAAATAAAAAATATGATAATATACTTTCATACACAAATATACTTTCATACAGAAAATTGTGACAACAAAATAGAGACAATGATAACAAATAATGTTAAATGTAAATGGCAAAAGTTGCAAGAGGTGCAGTATAAGAAATATTTAGGCTTAATTTTTGATAATAAATTAAATTGGCAAAAACATATAGAAGAATTAAAATCTAAATTACGTAAAACAATATATTTAATGTACTATATTAGAAAATATTGTCCCATCAAAATTAGAAAATTCATATATAGTGCATTGTTTGAATCCAAAATAAGATATGGAATTACACTCTACAAATTTCCTACGGCATTTAAAAAAATTCAGTCATTTCAAAAAACAATAATAAATTCAATAACATTCGATTCAGAACTGAACCAATTAAACTACAATCAACAACTTAAACAACTAAAAATTTTAAAAATAGGCGATCTATTTAATTTTATAGTTATAATATAAAATATTTTTTCAAAAAAATTGTTAATAAAAAATCATGTTGCCTTATAACGTTAAATCTGACCTCATACAATCTAATCAAGAAAAGTGTATTGATTTGGAAAGGTTACAAATAAATTATTTAGACTGAAAAAATTTTGTTTTGAAATAGAGAAGTGAACCTTTGCTTATTTTTACTTTTGGTATAATCGAAATAAGTTTTCTTTTATCCTGTGAAAAAAGTTTTTACGATTTTTCAAATTTTGTATTTTCATTTTTAAATATTATGTGTAACTCGACTTTCCAATATAAGCCAAAAATAGCTTTTGGAAACGCAATTGTAATTCTTTGTAATTTTCAGCAATTATGATAATAAATAGTAGTGATGATAATGATGATGGTGATAAAAAATGAACAGGAGGGGGGGGGGGGGAAGAGGGCACCCCTGCCTGACACGTTTTGAGAGCTCGAAAGTGGATGATATGAAACCATTGATCGCTACGCATAATGTGGCCAAAGCATAAAGTGCGGAAATAATCGTAGCAAAAGCCCGAAGACGAAGATGACAAAACACTTCAAAGAGAAAGATGTGATTCGCTTTGTCAAAAGCCTTTTCCTGTTCAAGGCTCAAAACAGCAAAAGTCTGTTGCCGAACTCGGGCCTCCTTCATAACACACCACATAGTTATTAGGTTATCGGACATCCTGCGAGATGGAATGTAGCAGGATTGTCCAGGATCGAAGAACTCATCGATGAACAATTTGAGTCTTTCTTGTCAGACCCCAGTGAAGACCTTATAATCCGTGTTATGGAGGGTTATCGGCCTCCACTGGGTCACTCGTTCTGGATCTGGAACCTTGGGGAGAAAGATGATCTTCCCCATGGTGAAGTCTGGCGTGATGGAGGAAGGGTCTGCTATGATGGAATTGAGCATTTGCACCAGCAAAACCCAAGAATTTTCATGTCATTGTGTAGAATGAGTACAGAAAGTCATCCAAGCCTGGGCTAGACTGTAAACGATCATCCGCTAATGTAATCAATAAATGTAACAGGAAATACTGTAATAAATTTAATAGATATTGTTACAATCAAGACTGTCTAAACAATCACGGCCGAGTATGTGAAACAGTGCATAAGTGTAAATCATATAATAAAATTTGCCGAAGAAATAAAGAACATAAATGTGGATTTGAACTATTTCGAAACTGGTTTTTAAAAACAAAACTCACAAATGTTACATGCAGAAAAAGAAACAGAAAGATGCTATATGTGAAAGAATATTTACAAAATACAACAAAACAGTGTTAGTTAGAGGCCGTCAAAATTGTAATAGATATGGCTGTTATGTAAATGGTAAGCAAATTCCTTATTATTTTCGAATGTTCTCAGTGTTCTAAAATTATAAAAGGAAAAACATTTAAATGGTGTGAAGATTCAGTATCCAAGAAACTTGATTGCAGTTAAGTTACACTGAAAAATAAATTCATGTTTGTATAAATTGCAACACCATGACGCAAGGACGTGATTGAGCTGGTTTTGAAATCAAAATTGAGGATAGGAATGAGCGATGCTTATAACAGTTACTGTGTATTATGCAAATGATTAAAATTTAAGAATCACCATGCATGCGCAGGCTGAGGAGCGCCCTGTAGCGGGGCGTTGAAAATAGTCTATGGTTATCTGCTAGTGGTAAACGTTAGGTGAGACGTAAAGATGCCTCTTCGACGAAAGAGGGCGACATTTCAGCAACTTACGCAGTTTGAACGGGGGAAAAATCATTGGCCTTCGTGAAGAAGGACCGACGAGAACCTTCGGAAATCCGGGAGTGGACGCCGAAAGGTGACGTCAATCGCGATAATAGACACCTGCTCCGTATGGCGCTGACGGACCATACAGCTTCCTCTAGAAGTTGGCAGCACATTGGTCCACTGCTACAGGTGTATCCCTGCCTGCTTCGTCAATTCGTGGACGTCTGCTGCACCGTGCACTACGTGCAAGAACTCCTTTATACAGGATCCCACTGACGCAAAACCATCGACGCCTACGGCTACAATGGGCTCATGAACATAAAGACTGGCGTGCAGATTAGCAACATGTATTTTTTTCTGACGAATCCCGCTTTAATCTGTGGTAATGTATCACGATGGCCGCTATGCCGGAGAACGCTATCTTCCGGAGTGCATTATCGAACGTCATAGTGGACGAACACCCGGATTTAAGGTCTGGGCACGCATACAAACAAAATGGAATGCTCTTCCCCATGCAGACATTCAAAATGTGTTTGACTCCATGCCACATCGTATAGCAGCACTTATTGCAGCGTGGTGGCTACACCAAATACTGATTTCGGACTCTTAATATTGTTTTTTGCTTTGAAACTCTAATCATTTATTTGCACCAATACAAGTCGTTTGTGTATTAAATTTCATTTAATTCTGGTGATTCCTTCATGGTGTGGAAATTTTACATGTGGTTTGCTTACGAAGCTCAGCTGGATTTTATGTAGCGATTCTCATACTTGCTCATAATTTTCAAGATGATAGAATATGCAGATTTAAACGATAATGACGATATCTGCAGTTGGCTGATATCAAAAGAAAACAAAAATTACATTTTTATTGCTCATTACGCAAAGATTATGATTCGCAATTTATTCTGAAATATTGCTGCGAAAGCCCTATAAAACCTTATACCATCTACAACGGAACAAAACTGATGTTGCTTACGGTCGAGTCAATAGGTTTGAAAATTATTGACAAAGTTATTTCCTACAAGGAGCACTCAGTCATTCCCGAAAACGTTTGGGTTAAAAGAGTTGAAAAAAAGCTATTTTTCTCACTTGTTTAATACAAAAGCTAATGGAAAATACATCGTGCTACCATCTCCATATTATTACTATGTTGATAGGATGAAACCGAAAAAGAAAAAAAAAACTTCCTGGAAACGGTACGAAAAAAAAAGAAGCGAAACCACATTATTCATCATGAAAAAAGAAATCAAGGAATGATGTAAGAAGAGGTTGTTTGGTTTAAACAGTTCCTAGAAATTCCAAATATAGATCCTCTCTGCTACTTGGCTATCGCTGGTGTTTGCAGTTATATTAAGATCTAAATACTTAATAAGAAGTACAATCGCTGTATTAGACAAAGAACAAAAAGAAACGTACAGTAAAGAATCGATAGCCGTTGAACACTCTCAACAGTAAAATATTCAACATGCTCTAACTGATGGTGAAACAAAAGTCGATGGTTTCGATAAATAAACGAACACTGTTGTTTCTGGCATGATTGTAAGAAATTATCGGATCAATGGTTGTAAGAAATTATCAAGAAATTATCGGATCAATGGTTGTAAGAACTATCAATTCTTTTAACCCAAACAACAGTAAACATAGTCTTAGGTCATTATCGGATATCCATACACTATTGTAATTTGTACATTGCTCTTATTCTCTTGGATTGATATTATTGAGTTTGATAATAAAATTTGCGAATCACTTGATCCACAGAAAGTTTTTAAAATATTAAATAGTTTAGATACTGGATCTTCTTACTGTAGTGATAGATTGTCCATACTATCTTTAAATGCTCAATGTTTTAGGAATGGAAACCCTTTGAAAAATTTAAAGATTTTATGAGTTCTTCTAACTATGTATGGCCAATTATCATAATATGTGAATCCTGGTTTAAACATGGTTATCTTCAATGTTATCAACTCCCTGAGTACAGAAGCGAAGCTTTCTGCCGTGAAAATAAATCGGGTGGTAGCCTAGTGATCTATATTCATAAAGATATTACTTACAACGTTATAGACAACAAATTTAGATCAGATATTTCTGAAAGTATCTTACTAAAAAATCTCGAATAAGGAAAATATAACAATACTGTCATTACTGCTGTTTACCGTCTACAATTCCCTACTGCTTTATCTGAATTCCTTTATGATAAAGTTCCTTTATACAAGTTCCCAGCCACACGAATTCACTAATCAGAGCAAAACACAGATTAGAAGTGTGCACTTCCGTCCTCTAAAGAAGGAAATAGGAAAGAATTTTGCAATGTATCTTCACTTTTAACGAAAGGTGGATCTCGTAAGACACTCGTATTGTAAGACACTCAATTGTTAGAAGTTAGTGCTTAATAAGTTAAAGCTTCATAAACAGAGAATATAAACTGGAGCTGGTTCTTCAAACAACAATATTATTTGAAAAAAATGAAAGGAAAAGTTCTGCGACCTGGATTCAAGCATGACACTCGAGGGTTCCTGGTTCGTATCCAGGTCATAGATTTTTTCCATCCATTTTTTCAAATAATATCGTTGCCGGATGTTTTGAGAATTAGCTCCAGTTTATTTTATTCCTTATGTTTGTTCTTCAAACTTTCTGACGGTTGGATAGGAAAAATTCCCGATCTGTGAATCGGGTGCCCGCCTCCTATTGGGCTTTCCATCTTGGCAATAGCATAGCTGTCAAGCGTCTGCGATTCCTGGTTCGAATCCGGGTCGCAGAATTTTTCCTTCCATTTTTTCAAAAAGTTAATGCTTATTATTTGGTAGTCCATTGCCGGAATCTTTCACGAAATTTTCCTTACACTGGATCAATCCAAAACTGCTGTTCTTTCAATTTAGATATATGCACGAAAAAAATGTGTATGAAGCACACATCACTTGCCAATAGGATTCCTGTTGCTTTAAAAAAAGCGGTAGAACGCATAAATCATAGACGACCATCCAGCAAACCCATCAGCTGAGAATAAAACTTTGCCACATCGTACTGCTTGTTCTAATCCTTTGTCATTGGATTATTATCTTTTCAGGTACTTGAACAACGTTTTATCGAAGAAATGGATTACCAATGATCCATTAATCTACCAGAGATGCTTTTCCTGAACATCTAAAATCGGGCTTTTAATTGGTAGCAACAAATAATTATGGTACTTTGACTGACCTGTGTTATTCCTAGTAAATATTTTAGGAGCTTTGGCGATCTGTACACTTGTTCATTAGTTTATCGGTCCAGCCACATGATTACTGAAAAAAATAACTTCTCAGATATTGTGTTCACACTAGCCAGTCGAAAGTGAGATTTAAATAGTTCAGGATTTCAAAATGATCAGACATCACATGTGATATATTTTGATTACCTCTCTATTTTTTTCGTGTGATATACATGTATATTTCGAAAAGCATGAATGAGAAATGTTGAATTATGCAGAGATTTTTGAATTTGTCAAAAAGTGTTCATGAAAATTTTTTTTTATTTTTAAAGTAATTTTGACGTCCTTTCAATGCGTAATGATGAGAATCGAAAGAACACATAGGAATTTTATAAGTTCGATATTGAGAGCGCAAGAAAATTTTCGATTGTTCGAAAAATATTCGAAAATTTTTCAACAAATTTTAAAAACACTATTACGTCACAACTTAAAGCTCTTTCTTGAAAGCCGGCCAGGTGGCCGAGAGTGCTAGAGCGTAGGCTTTCTAGTTCTTGGATTCACCTGGGCTTGGGCTCGAATCCCGCTGTGGGCATGGATGTTCGTGTTTGTCCCGGGCTGCGTATATATATTACTTGAGTAAAAGGCGCAAAATGATCTTAGTAGTCAACGCAGAAATTTCTAAAGAACCAATCAACCATCTTTCTTGAAATGATTTTATTTATTTTGTATCTGTTGTAGTAATCTCAACAGTTTCCAAAAGACAATTTGTCTTTAGAAAATTAGTTTTAATTTATAATAACTGAATATTTAGTAAAGTCTCAGTAGATATGTATTCAAACAGTGAAGTTTATTATTACTGTTACTCTTTCTTTCAGTAGAGAATTCACTTCCTCTGCAAGTCAATAGAAGCTGTAAGTATTATAATTTTTAAAAAGCAGTTTATAAATGATCATGCCCTTTAATTTAATCGCTAGTATAGCATTGTACAACACAAAGATTTCTCAATCATGAAATAAAATTTTATTAATACCGAACAGAAGAACTGAGCCGAAAGAATTTTAAATTTAGATATGCAGAGATTTTAATTGAACCTTAGTTAAAGCATACAATTCAACTGGAATTGATAACTTAACAAAGGAAACATATAAATATATGCACAGTATTTAATCTCAATAACAACGAAATAATAAAACAATATCATTCAGTAAATTAGGTACATAAACTTCCGCCCGATGGCTTCTCGTAATTCCCATACAATAGATGACTTGATGTCGAGATGCTTCAAACAGGTAAATAGACAAAGATAACGCAGTGGAAATAAAGCATCTACGATGCTTGTATCCTCAAAGCCAGTAGTCGGAGAAGAGCAGCATCCAATCTCAATAGAGCATGCAAAAGTGACGAGCGTCATTCTGGATGCGGGATATGCAATACAAAAAATAAATAAGTCAGTAAATAAATTGACGGAAAATGACTTTAAACTACAGCTAGCTTAATTCCACCAAACACGGATGATTAGTAACATAGTCCGCAATGAAAACACCACAACGACCATAACAATCCCAGGCCATAACAATCCCAGAATTACAGATATTAAAAGCACTCAAAGAAATATCTAAATCTGTTCATTAGGACAAATTCAGCCAAAATTGAGCACTTTTCTTCACCAAACTGATAACTTCAATAACCTCAGCCTCAATAAGCAATTTATGGCATGAGGGAACGGGAACATCGATAATTAATATCCATATCCTTAGAAAATCATGAAGGTTAAATTTTCTGGAAATTAGCAGGAGTCTTATTAAAGAGAAAACCTCCGTTAGCGCAAAAGCTAATATCATGCAAAATGTTCGGGAAAACTCGGATTTTTTATGTAAAAATAGATATAATCTCATTTGTAATTAATTATTCTATTTTTCTATTCTTTAAGTTTTTTTTTACTGTTTTGCAGACAGTGATTGTTGAGTATATATTGTTTTAATAAATGTTAATTAAAAAATCTCCACGTGATTATCACTGTCTGCAGCTAGTTGTCCCTCGTACCACTCATTCCTATAGTACGAAAACCAATTGCCAATATGCCAGTACGAATACAAAGATTATTTCTAAGACTTTTGCCATATGACTTTAAATTACAACACGTTCCAGGAAAGGAACTTATTATTGCAGACACACTATCACGAGCGCCTCCCTACCACTCAGCGACAGAGGACGTTGAACAGGCAGTGCACTTGCATGTTGACATGATAGTGAGAAACTTACCGATATCAGATCCGATACTTGATAAAATCAGAAGAGAGTTAAAAAATGATACTGAATTGCAACAGGTTATAAAAGGACTCCGTATTGGAAATGCAACTCTCTTAGGAGCATACAAGACACATCAAGCTGAATTAGCAGAGGTAGATGGACTTTTTCACATCTGCATACCGAATTTCACTCCTTTATATGCATAAATACACTAGAACCTTAGGTCCCCTCAAATTTTAACCTCCAAAACTCTGACCTTAGTGGGCTAATCAAAACCAAACTAAATAGTGAAGGTGCACATGCCCACAGTAAGCTACATTCCGAATTTCAACCTTCTACCTCAAAAAATGTGGAAATGATGAAGGGTGATTCAAATCGTGTGTAAAATAAAACCAATAAGTAGCTCCATTTTTCCGCTAATTAATAAGCTTATAGATTATGAGCACTTGAGCAATCGTGCGTCGACAAAGCGATTTCACGTGCGAGCGCCGATGTCAGTAATGCTTAAAAGATGAACAGAAAGTAACAATATATTCCTTCTTGACAAATCGATTGTTATATGACATGCCAGTATCTTTGAATTCTTTACATTCACTGTTTTAGCACGTGAATTCGACTTGAAGGGGTCCACGAAAAATTCTGAAAAGTTGATACTGCCGAGCTAAAACTTTGATGGTCATTTTCTGAAAACAGAATTTAAAAAAGTTAATCCGTTTTCAAGTCATCGTGCAAACGGCGGACGGCTGGCCGGATAAACCTACAGACAAATGGCGCATTCTTATAAGTAGCTTTTATGCTAAAGCTCCTAATAAATGAGTTTTTTTCAATATTCATTTTTTATATAAAGTTAAAATCGTAATATTTTTTTACATTAACAAAAACGCCACTAGATGGCGATAGTGACACTCTAGGAAAAAGTAATCTGTCAAAGTTCTTCTTTCCTCGCGGGAAGTATAGTAGGGTAACACCCTCCACATCTCTCAGTAATCCCATTTCAGCCGCTTGTACCCGCGATCTCACTCTCATGCGCTCTCCATGTTAGGGGAGCCCCATTGAGACAGCTGGGGAAGTTCAAGTATCTAGGGATTGCATTCACGAGTGATGGGCGGCAGAAGAAAGAATTGGATTGTCGGATCAGTGCAGCAAGCTGTGTAAGTTTTGAACTGTGGTGATCCATGGTAACGAAACGCGAGCTGGGAAACAAAGCCAAACTCTCTGTCTTCAAATCTATCTTTGTCCCCATTCTCATCTATGGTTATGAGTCTTGGGTAATGACTGAAAGGGTGTGATTGCGGGTGTAAAGCATCTTGGAAAAAGTTTGGTTGCGTTAGAAACAAAAGAGAATTAGTATTTAATCAGAAATATCCTGAGGCACTAGTTTATTTATCAGACTTCACAAACTAAGTGTATATAGGCAGATCGGGGGTATAAGGTTCTCTGAGACAAACTCACTTAAGACTTAAGACCCCTTTTGCTCTGAGAACCAAGACACCCTTGCCTGTCACACTTGTGCTGGGCATAACCAAAAATTATGAAATTAATTTATTTTCAGCCTGTTCACGGCAGCAATCACGTGATTAATCAAGACGATATCATCAGGCAGGTGAGATTCCTGGTCAAAAACTAATCAAACAGAGCCCCACCCCAATGGAGACACCAAAATTAAGGAAATTAAAAGATAAAAACAATTAATTAAAAATTAATTACACCACAATAATACAGATAATTAAAACATTAACTGCCACATTGTACAAAGAGTAAACCTGTGACGTCAGCTGTCACGTGAGCAGCCCCTCTGAGGATCCTGCGCGAGTGGAATGTGAGGGGAAGTCCAGCGCGGATATACAGGACGGTGCCTTTGATGTTTTGATTGCACACCTTCTCCACATTCCATTCGAGCTTTACCTCGACTCGTACTCATTTTCATTTAATGTTCAGTTCCATTATTTTTAATAGCCTGCTTGCAAGAGCACCGTTGGGAATTTCAAATTTCCTCTTACTAATCCAATGCAAAAAAATAGAATAATGTTTTATTATGAAGTTCTAACGTGATTTGCGTGCTTTTTTCACCACTAAATCACACGAAAAGCAAAACACAACATATACAAGCATAAAACTAGAATATGAGTTGTTGAAAAAAATATTAGCTGTTTGCTAATTATTTAAACAGAATAAATTGGCTGTTGCAAAATATTAGAATAAGCTTTTCCCCATTGCATAAAAATAGAATAGTTGATATGAATACTTTGTTGCGTTGCCTTTTGCACTTCACAGCTTGCATACAACGAGGCATATTGTTAACAAGCTGAAAACACGTTTGTCCTGAAATTGACACTCAGATATGTCGGATTGCAGACACAAGTTTTTGTCTAGTGCTGAGAACATGCTCGGAAAGTTTTTCTTCATTATGGTCCACAGATTCTCAATCGGATTTAAATCCGGTGAATTGCCAGACCACGGAAGCACATTTATACCATGGTCTTTGAGCCATGTCATTGTGTGTTTAACGGTGTGGGCGATGCCCCATCCTGTTGGAAGATAAACTCGTCATCCTCGTACAGTTTTTCTGCTGAAGGAATCATGAAAGAGTCCAGAATATCCATGTAAACATCTGCGTTCACTGTTCCACGTACAATACATAGCATTCCAATCCCGAGTGAGGACATGCAACCCCACACCATCGCTGACATGGTAAACTTCACAGAAAGTTTTAGGCAATCTTGTCGAAACGTTTCTTCTTTCTTCTTCCACATGCTCATTCTTTGATCTCCATGCACACGGCAAAACACAGATTCATCACTAACCAGATTTTTGTTTAGTGTAAATAAAAAAGTGTAAATAATAATAATAATAATAATAATAATAATAATAATAATAATAAAAA
>JAHWFO010011303.1:193080-207281 GCA_023313115.1 Rhysida immarginata
AGACCCACAGACCCACAGACAAACCCACAAACATCCTTCTTTATATAGATAGAAGATTACAATATTGTTAGAAATCTCGATTAAATAGAAATAAAATGTCAACTTTGGTTGAGAGTAAGATTCCGTTTAATGATTGCTTTCAAAAAAAGCTGAATATTAAAAATGTTTTTTTAAGCTGAAATACCGAGAGTTGAATATTTCCTGGCAAATAGTATCCATTCTCTGAAACAGTAACCTGGAAGCCAGGACAAAGTACGTCGGAAGATAGTAAATCTGGATCACTAGAGCAGCTATCTCTCTTTCTCTCTTTCTTTCGTAAAAAGATAACATCTCATGAAAAAAAGCTAATTGTCTGTTTAAAAACCACATCAGGCTTAATCTGAAGATCAAACCTTTTTCCTTTATATACTCATTCTCTTAAAATCCAGCCTACATAAGACAATAATCTCCGTGTTAATTGTCGCGTGTACATATTGCTAATTAGCATAGGATTATTGATTTACCTATACTAATTACGGCAAGCTACACACGGGCAATTATAACTGACAGTTCTGTCTGTTTAAACTGATAGACCGAGAGAAAAACCATGTTAGATTTAA
The DNA here is from genome assembly GCA_023313115.1 of Rhysida immarginata. Lineage (NCBI taxonomy): Eukaryota > Metazoa > Arthropoda > Chilopoda > Scolopendromorpha > Scolopendridae > Rhysida > Rhysida immarginata. The sequence continues at coordinate 193,680 of JAHWFO010011303.1, forward strand.
CCGGAAAGATCTAAATCATTTGTCTATCGTATTTCACAGTTTCACCCGTAGGAAATGAAAATCTGTCGGTCTTACAGTCCAAAGCGGACGGACTTAAAAATTGCGGTCCTTCAAAATCCGGAAAAATTGACATAAATTTACCCGGAGCGATCTATAAAGGTCGTACAAAAGAAAACAAAAATTATATATTTTATCCAGTGTGTATACAAGGAATTTAAAACTATTCTCCAAATGCATTAAAGCATTTATCCCCCCACTGTGTAACAAGGCGTTCAATTCCTTCATGGAAGAAGTCTTTCGGTTGGGTGTGGAACTATTCCAAAACCACTTCATCGTCCGACGAAAACCTGCGGCCTTTCAGATGTTTCTTGAGATCCTCAGACACGTGAAAGTCACATGGGGATAAGTCAGGGCTGTAAGGTGGATGCTGCATTGCTTTCCAGTTGAAATTTTTGATGAGGTCTACTGTTGCTTTCGAGGTATAAGGACGCGCGTTGTCATGGAGAAGAAACACTCCTTCAGTAAGAAGTCCTGGCGCGGTTTGTTTGTCCAGGTCGTTGATCATTTTGCAATGATGACCGTTCCTCCGAAAACCTCTTGCTCCAAGCCCAAACACAAGTGAAGATTAGGCAGTCATTTCCATAGACGTTCTGCATACGACGATGAATTTTGCAAGCTGAAACTCCTTCACATGTCAAAAACCGAATTACTGCTCTCTGTTCCTGTTTCGTTGACTCCATTTTGTTGTTTGGACGAAGCGATCACGCCCAGAGCTCCGAAGCGCGAGCTATCTTTCTTTTTAATGCGATGCAACATTTGCAACCTATTGATCAATTTGCACGTGGGGTTTCGCAGTTGTTGAAAATAAAAACTGACGATCCTACACGTCGTATTTGTTTTTTCCAACAAATTTTCCTTTTCATTTGTACGACCCTTATATTTTTGATTTATGATTTTCTCTTTAGATTACTCCTCGTGAACAAAATTTCTTCAGTCTAGTACTTGAAATCGGCCGGAAAATGGCTACCAAACTAACCCCAAGTTCGGAAAAAGTTTACGTAAATTTAATCGAAACGATCTAATTTTAATTTTCGAACCGAATTGTAGTTATTCTCTGACATTCAAGAATTATTCGATCTGGCATTTCAAAGTAGCCGGATTAAGGGTGTCAGACCGACTTGAAAAGTCAAAATTGTCATTTTTAGGTGCAGCTTATGAAAAAAATTATATATTACATTCATGAGTAATTTTTTAGTTTGTGCTTTCCAAACGAATATTCCGGCCTAGCATTCGAATTCGATATGAGGATGTTTACCTGATATTCGCAAATCTTTGAAAAATGGACATGCTCTTCCTTTGCTACTTTCCAAGATTCAAGGGAAGTGTGAAAGACATAAAAATGAAACTATTATGAATATTGTGGGAATGCATTGAGAGTGTGAGGTCGAACTTTACTAATTGAAATTGAAACTCGTCATAATTCGTCGCCCTTGTTACTATCGTCTGGAGCAATGTTGACTTGACGAGCAATTTTGCTTCCTCTCAAGGAGAGCAGTCACGTGATTTGTGCTACTCTTGCTCTCCCCCAGAGCGCTGAGTGGAATTCGCTATAAGACAACCTTTGAATGGTTTCTCTCCAATGGTGTGCCTATTTCTTGACTGGCCAGCTCTACGCCAGATCTCAATCCAATAGAGAATCTATGGGGTTACCTAGCGAGAGCCGTTTACAAAGAAGGGAAACAATATTCTTCTGTTGTGGGCCTGAAAACTGCAATCATTAAGGAAAGGGGATAACATTCGCACAGGAATACTGGAAAATTTGTTGTCATCAATGCCAAAACGATTGTTTGATTTTGTTCTGAATAAGGGTGGCAGGATTGCTTATTAATATTGCATTTCCTTCATTTATTTATGTATTTCGGAGGGATGGACCTAAGATTATGGGACACTCCACTCCAATACTGCCCTTCAATACTAATGCTCACTTGTTAATTTATAGTAAAATTTTTTGAAATAAATATGTGTTTATTTTGCTTTCAAATAGTTCCTGAATTCACAGTTTCGAGATAAGCATTCCTACATTATGTTCCCGTTAAATTTTTTCAGAATCGGTGGTGGACTTAAGATTATGGGAGACTGTATAAATAAAATGTTATTTGTATAATTTTAGGAAATAAAATTTAAGAAAATGAAAGTGGAATGAAATCAAACATTGTCATAAAAAAATCACTTGAAGAAGCATTAGAACTTATAATTTGTTTAATATTTTAATTTATTACATAATATTAATTTATTTTCATCATTAACTTCTAAAAAGGAGAATTTTTTAAACTTAGTTATTAAAAATAAGTTGGTTTTTTTTTACATTTCACGAACGGAAAAATCATATTTATATATCTTTTATATCGAATGGTGTTATGCTAAGTCGCTTAATTAGATATACAAAAAATTTTAACACCAAATTCTTGCGACCTGCAATTGAATCAGACCTTGATTGGATCGAACCTTCGAGTCGAACTAAAACCGTATGAGCGGAAAATTTGTTTCCATAAACGGTTATGATCGTCGTGGATCGTATCACATTAATTCGCATCTATGGAAGCCACCTTCAGACGGCATTATTTAGAATATATTTATAGATATTCTGTTTAGATTCATGTTAAGTTGAAGAGAAGTTGAAAGAGAGAAAAAAATAATTCACCCTAGGCTATATATTTTTCTGGTATATGATAATCCTTTTATTTATAGCGATTTTTTAAATTCTTCTTTATTGAGTGGATATTTTATCCGATTTCTATACTGAAAGAGTGCATTCTGCTTTCATGTTTGGGACATGAAATGCCGTTTGCATGTGCGATGTCGCAGATCTCGGGAGCGACATCTTGCATTCGCACATTACACACAGGATCAATCCATAGCCTCGTTGGGTGAGTCAATGTTACTCCCGCTCGTCTTGGAGATTATGGAGGGAACACTGACCAGCTTTAGGTAAGCAAAGCATTTTTCAATCCGTCGTGCTGTCGATCACAGGATTTACTAGAAATGTGAGTTCCTGTCCTGGTTGGATAATGACCGTCCATATGTCGCTGATGAAATTGCACACGATTGCCAAGCGAGTACCACATTGATCATTTTAAGTGATAAAATCGGAGAACGTTATGAAATGGTGAGTTCTCTGTAGAGTCTTTCTTGATGAAGTTGATCCAGGGCTTGCAGTATTAACGGGAAAAAATGTTTTTGCAAGATTCTTCATTTGTATGCTTGATAAAGCCAGGAATGAAAGGTGTAACGAGTCGGAATTTGTGTGACTTCTTTCCCGCTATGGTACTGTAAGGCCTCCATCAACTTCATTAAAATGGGAGAAGCCTAACATGTTCTGTTAATTCAATCCCCGTTGTGTTACTCCGTAACAGAATTTTTATTATAGAAATTGTGTACTTAAAGTGTGCAGGAAACTATCATTTTCGTCACTTGGTCTAGGAGGAAGTTTTGGTCTAGGAGGAAGCTAACCTAGATTTAATAAATATCAATATATTCAATCGCATATATACACTAGATAATGAAAATTTCAGTTGTCACCATCTCCAATGAAAAAAAAGAACTTTGCCTGTATATAAAGGAAAAACCTCTTACTGCCGCAAAACTCGGATATTCTTTTGTGATAAGAGGTTTTTCCCATCTCCAGTTGTATCTGCATGTAAAATATATTTAATTATCCACTCGACATATTGTTTTATAACTAATGGATTAACTAATTCTTTAAACATCGTTGGTTTTAAGAGTTATAACAGTTTGATAAACATTTGCATTTTAATTAATCTTATTTATTTTAAAGCTGTAATACACATGTCCATAAGTAGCGGGAAACCTTAATTAGTTTATGCCATTTTCACTAGACTCATTCATTGCCATTTTTTGCTTTTACCGTTTATTTATTTTTAATCATAATGAGCATAAATTAATTTTAATTTAAAGTGTTTGATTATTGTAAATTAAGATGTCCTCTGTTGTTCTTAAAATATAATTTAAATGCCTGTTATGGTCAATAGCACTAATCCTTTGTTCAAAAAGTTTGTTGTCCGCAATACCAAAAGCGACAATTCTGAAGTTTTAAAATGTTTTTCATTAGAGATTTAATCATCCCCAAGAATTTTTAATGAAAACCTTAGTTGTTTTTGTGATATAGATAATTGATAAATAAAATTTATTTATGATAGGCTGATATCAACTGCAAACAAATAAGTGGGAGATAAATCTTTGCTTTTATCTTCCAATTTCTAAGAACTGCAATGCCAAGAATCGTTCCTAACGCCCCTTCTCCGCAGCGAAATGAAAATGACGTCTTTTCAGCGAAGAACGCATTCTAAACCGTTGGTCGTGCATTTCACTACTTTTAATAAATTACTAATAGTTTACAGTTGTGTTTTTACATAGTAAACTATTTAGTTTTTATCAACCATACACCGCTTCCTACCCTGATAACTTTCTTGTGTATGAATAAAATGATACCAGCCCAGCCCGGCTCACCCCGACGCCAATCTGCTTCTCTGGTCGAATTCGGTCGAACTTCTTGGACACACCCTATACATGCCGAAGCCGACGAAAAAAATTACCCCTGGCACTGAATAGTCACCTGACCATTTTAGTCGAAGCAACAATGCAAAAGTACTGATTGTTAAAATCAAGATAGAAACAATGAAGGTTCCATAGTTGCATCGACTAAGAAGATCAGGTGACTTTTCAGTGCCAGGGCTACGATGCTTGCCTTAATGATTCACGTTTTAAAGGGAATAGTTATAAAATGTGATAAATAAATAAGTAAACATCAGTATTATTTCTGTTTTTATTAAAAGCTTTGAAGAGATGTAAATAATTATGCTAAAACGAATGAGAGAATACAACTTCTTGTGCGTGCTGCTCAAGCTTTTGCTGAAGGTACTTTCCCTAATGAGCTGAAAAATTATTTTTCATATGGTTTTTGTAATGTAGTAACTTCCTTTATACAAGTTATAGATAATGTTTATCTAAATATATAAGGAAATTATAACGACCTCAAGATTGTGTGAGAGGACAACCCTTACTTCTAAAATTGATACTGTCCATTTTAAACCACCACATTCAGAACATGATTCCACTGTCTGCGATTGAATACAAGTCTATTGAAACGGTTACGTGTCGATGAGGCAGTAAACAGAGTTCCTCAACTCTCTCAATCCATCTCTGAACTATTTTGTAAAACAGACAGAACTAATTCAGTACTCATAGCCTTTCTTTGATATTCTAAAATCTTAAGGATGGAATATCAAATTTTCCTAGGCAAACCCAACTGGACACAAATTTCCAGTGCGAAAATTTTAAAGAATTTTTTTTCGTTTTTTCAAAGTGAATATATATTTTATTAAAGATTTTTCATATGTTTTTATCTATATACAAATTCAGATATTGTAAAATTTCATCAAACAAACGGATCGAGCAGTGCCGGGCATATCAGCTAGTTAAAAATCAAACTATAAGTAAATAAAATCTTGTAAACATTCCAAGGAGGAACTTTAGCAGTGAAGCAGAAACACAATTATACATTTATTAAAAAGAAATTAACCCCCCCCCCCTGAGTAAGGGAAGGCAAGTGGAAAATCCCGCAGTCATCTATTTTTATCCCTTAATCTGCACTTTTTACCTCTGCCCAAGTTTTTTATCAAAAAAATTGATTTTCTCGAACGTAATATGTAGAAAGTGTAAAAAACATCGTATCTTCTTTCTTTTTTCATCATTTCCGAACGTATGATATATAACATACCATATATTGCCATAGTTCTTTAGACCAAGTGACTGCCACCCCGCAAATCCGACTTCCCTGGAACAATTGGGCCTAAACTTCATAGTACTGTTGATCTTGCCTAGAGAAATCTGGATACCGAATTTCACTCCTTTACATGCATAAATACACCTAGACCTTTTGGTCCCTTCTAATTTTTACCCCCAAAACTCCGTCCTTAGTGGGCTAATCAAAACCAAAGTAAATAGTGAAAGTGCGCATGCACATAGTAAGCTACATTCCGAATTTCAACCTTCTACCTCAAAAAATGTAGAAATGATGAAGAGTGATTCAAATCGTGTGTAAAATAAAACCAATAAGTAGCTCCATTTTTTCGCTACTTAATAATCTTTATATATTATTCAGGCTCAGGGTGCGTTTGTAAATGTTCTAAAAACTTTTGAACCACTTATCCGATTGAGCTCATATTCGCACCATATTTTCGTTAGGTCCAGAGTAAAGTTTACATGTCCCCAAAGTGAGGGGGGAAGGGATAAAAATTATATATCTTGGTTTGTTGATTGTTGTTTGTTTATGTAGACCTTTCCCCTGAAACCGAAAACTGGAGTAACTGCGCAGAAGCAGGAGAGCAAAAGGGCAGCCCAGCAAAAGAACTTCCGTTTTCCTCCGAATGTGTTTGCACCAGAGTCTTTATATAGTAAATGGTCATCCAACTCCACTGGAAAATGAAGCTAAAGTTCCTAGCTCTCGATAGGTGGGTAATCCAATTGAAAAATGGCGCTGCATGTACAATCGGACTAAAAACGCATGCAGCGCCGCCCTATCGTGAGCTAGAAATTTTAGTTTCATTTTCAGTTTCAATGCAGACGGAATTATTGGCATAATACTGCCAAAATTAATGTATTCTACATAATCTTAAAGAAATATTGATAATCCAACTATTGAATGCATTACAAAGCTCACTATTAATTTTGGGCATCAACTAAATAAATATTGTTGCAGAACGTCCATTGCGACTATGCGGCTCCTAGCGTGATCTGAATTTCCTAGCTTCTCGAAACAATGGAAAATGTCGGGAGTTGAATGACTACATACTATCTAAAGACTCTGGTTTTCACATTTCAAGGCAGGAAACGCAAATTTTTTGCTGCCCTGCTTCTGCGCAGTTACTCCAGTTTCGGTTTCAATGGAAAGGTCTATATAAAAATTCAGGGTGCGTCTGTAAATGTTCATAAAACTTTTGAACCATTTATCCTTTTGAGCTCATACTTGCACCAGATGTTCTTTAGGTTCAGGGTAAAGTTTACATGCGCCGAGTTTCAGGTTGGCCCAAAGGGGAAAGGGTAAAAATAATCTTTTGCTTGATCTGTCTGTCTGACATTAGCCTACAATATGCGCAGACCAACAATGTATGTCACGTCCTACAATGCAGTGCCATAGCCTACAATGATAAGAGAAAGCCTGCTCATTTGCCCTTCCTCCATTGCTCCAAAAAATCAGTCACAAACAGGGGGATTTAACACCGCCTAGCGACGAAATTTAACATTGTTTCAGTCGTTTCAAAACCTATAACGATAGGGAACGGCTAGCCATTCACACCTCGACAAAAAATAACATGGTAAATCAGTTTTTTATATGAAAAATCAAGTAACCTCTATCAAATTCATAATTTGACAACTTAAGCGTCTCTAACAATGTTAAATTTTGTCGTGTGACGGTGCTAAATCCTCCTGTTTTCTAGAGATGCTGCATGTATAATACATACAGGATCTCTACGGTTTTCGACTGATTTTTGAGACACAGTTTGAACAATAGAGCAAGGCAAATGGCCAGGCCTAGGAGGATTAATACAAAGGAGGCGCCCTCGTATTCACTGGCTCATTGTTGAGTTGAATCCATATCCGCCATATTGAAAGACCCCTGCATGACCCCTGCATGGCTTCACCTCTATATGGAGCAACGTGTAAAAATTGCATTAATACGCAAAAATTAAACAACAAGGTATGATTTTTTGTCTCTTATAGCAAGAAATTTATGAATTTTCTATTTATGAAATAGTTAATCTATACAGGCTTGGGGTCTTCCAATAAGGCCGACGCCTCAACAACAGGCTTCAAGATTATGACGTCATGCCGTCTCCTGTTGTTAAACCTCCATGGGGCAGGTTATCTCTTATCATTGTAGGTTATGGCAATGCAAAGTTTCTGCAACAATAGGCCATAAAAAATTACTTTTGGCCTTAGAAAATTACAATTTTCATTTAAAGATTTGTGAAATTTGTGATACAAACTGCCAAGAAGAGGGCGGGCAAACATCGTTCGAAAATCACAACATGCTGAAAAGGAGCACGCTCGACGACAAAGAAGAACGGAGGAACTACACTCGCAGGAGAATGGAAAATATTAGGAATTTAAATGTACGTTCACGAGCGCAAGAAAGTGGAGAGCAAAGCAGTCAACGTTTAGAAGCAGACAGATTACGACACAGACAGGCAAAGCAGCGTTTAACTAATGCAAACAGAGGTCTTCATCTATTAGCAGAACAACGAAGAATTCAAGTAAGACGGCCATTAATAGTAGAATCATTTATCCGCCTTGCATTTGAATACGATCCAGAAATTTAGTACTCATCACTTTCAAAAATTATTATTGGAAATATGAATAAAATATGTCAGTTTTGTCATGCATTAAAATTTAGTAATGAAACTCCTAGAATGCGTTGCGGTGCCGGAAAAGTTGTTTTACCAGAATTGCATCCACCGCCTGAACCATTAAATTTATTACTAATAAGTGATACTGCCGATTCCAAATTGTTTCTACGAAAAATACGGAAATTCAATTCTTGTTTCCAAATGACATTACTTGGCGCCACGAAAATCATCAGTGGTCGTCAGTTCGTTACCACATTCAAAATTCAAGGACATGTGTATCACCAAATCGGCTCTTTACTTCCAGTGCCAAATCAAGATCCAAAATTCTTGCAAATTTATTTCTTGGGAGACGAAGCAGAGCAAGTTAACGTTCGTTGCCATTACAATCATATTGAAAAAATCAATGAAAGGGCTATTGTTGCATCTCTAGAAACGATGTTAAAGAAAAAAAATCAGCTCATACAATTATTCAAACACGCTTCGGAAAGAATGCAAAGTGATAATTACATGGTCGTGATCAAAGCCGACAAAAGTCCAGCTGGGCAACACGCTGGTCGGTCTAATGCTCCAACTATTAATGAAGTGGCCATTGTTATTGTGGGTGATCAATTTGACCAGCGAAATATCAAAATTATGCGTCGCAATAATACCGTACAATCCATAAATGATACTCATCGTTCATATGATGCCCTGCAATATCCACTTTTTTCTGGGAAGGAGAGGATGGCTATCACATTAATATCCAACAACGTCTTCCTTCAACAGGTACAATAAACATTTACATTATTATTTTCAACATTTATAATATCTACAGGGTGAGTCAAAAGTCGCAGTTACCCTGTCTTTTCGAAAACCTTGCAGGAACTGGGAAATCTGAATATTCCAGTAAGGTATGGGTGAAGTGGTCTATCTTTAACGGTATGTACGAACATGGCCGCCATCTTGAAATCGGCCATCTTAAATCTAAGTCATTTTTTTTAAATTGAAAGGGGGTCGTGTGATACATCAAATAACATCAGCATTTTCTGACAATTTCATTCCTGTTACCAGATATGATGTAGCAGTTATGGTTCAAAAGTTTTTTTTTTGTTTTTTTTTTTATTTATGAATTGGGATCCAATATCATCCATCCAGGGCCTGTATGGCCAGAGGCCGACGAGTTGGATCCCTGGATGGACCTGGATTCACGACTGCTGTATGATGGTCGCAGCAGCCGAGGGGAGGGGGGGGGGTGAACATTGTCTGATGGTCGCCCATCCAGTGACTAGCTGCGCCTGATGTAGCTTAAGTTCACAGAAGTTATGTTCAATGAAAGCCCACCAGGCCACGGCCTCCACAACACATTTTGTTTCATTTTGTAGCAGGTAACTGAAGATAGTTTTGACCAAGAAGGAGAGAATTGAGGTCATTTTGATTGTCTGGAGAACGAAGTTTCCGTGTCATACCTGCAGATTTTAACAACCGGCATCCAGAAACTTCTTTACATTCGATATTTACCATGTTCTTGCAAGGCGTCCCGAGCTTTACCATGTTCTTGAAGCTTAGGCATCCCGAGCTTCAATTGCCAAACACGCTACCAATCTCTATAAACTTTTTCTTCTGTTCAAGGATGCTGTTTCTCTGACATTTTTGCCTGAATGGACCTCTAAATTCACACAACACTGTCAAATGCTGAATGAAGAAATTCCGAGAAAGTGGGACTATGGTTGACAAAGCACGGAGTGGCCGTCAAATAAGTGCTACTGACGAGACAACCTCAAAAATGGTTTTGGCGTCATTCGTCAAGAGGGACACCATGCTGAACACATTGAATGACTGTCCTTTATAGAGAACAGTCCAGCCTGTAATTGCAAACAAAATGTGTTGTAACTTTTGAACCATAACTGTTACTTCAAATCTGTTTACAGAACGAAATTGTCAGAAAATGCTGATGTTATTTGATATATCACACGACCCCGTTTCCATTTAAAAAATTGACTTAGATTCAAGATGGCCGATTTCAACTTGGCGGCTATGTTTGGTACATATCGTAAAAGATAGACCACTTCACCCATACTTTTGACTCACCCTGTACTATATTTACATGTTAGTTATTCTGTGTAACTAATTGTTTTTTATTTACAGGTGAAGAAATTCATAAAAAAGTTAGCTGCATGAACTATTACGCATATCGATTGATGATACGGGACCAGGCAGATAACCACATACACAGATGTCGACAACTTTTTAATCAGTATGTAGTGGACATGTATGCAAAAATAGAAAGCGAACGTTTGCGATACATTCGGTTTAATCAAGCACGATTGCGCACGGATGAATATATACATTTACATGACGCTATTAACAACAACAACGATGCAAATTTGAATATCAATGATCTGGGAAATATGTACATACTACCATCTTCATATACAGGTAGTCCCCGTCATATGCAAGAATATATACAAGACTCTATGGCTTATGTTCGTGCTTATGGTCGGCTTGAACTGTTCATAACCTTCACTTGCAATCCAAAATGGGAAGAAATAAACCAAACTGTTACTACCTGGACAAAGCAGAAGAAGAAGAATGATGCGCTTCCTCCACTTCGCACCCCTCAAGGGATAAAGCACAACTAATTACAGATTCCCTAGAGATGCAGTTCGTTACTCCTGATAAAAATAATCCCGAGAGTCAACTCATCTCCCACACGCTGGTCATGATATAACTGCAAGAGTGTTCAAACAAAAATTGAAATCTCTTATTGATTTTATTGTTAAGCATCATGTATTTGGAAAAACACGCTGCTGGATGTATTCAGTTGAGTGGCAGAAACGTTGGTTACCGCATGCACACTTTTTAATTTGGTTAATTGAAAAAATTAAATCGGAAGAAATTGATACAATTATCTCTGCTGAAGTACCCAATGCAGATGTTGATCCAGAATTATTTGATATCGTAACAGGAAATATGATTCATGGTCCATGCGGTTCCATAAATATGAATTCTCCATGTATGGATAATGGTAGATGCAGTAAGATATTTCCAAAAAATTTTCTCCCGGAAACAATCACTGGTATAGATGGTTATCCTTTGTTTCGTCAAGATCAACAGAAAATGGTGGATAATTGTTTATGTTGAACTTGAGAAATAATGTAGATGTGGTTGAAATCGATAATAGGTGGGTAGTTCCATATTCGCCTTTATTATCTAAGACTTACAAAGCGCACGTAAATGTTGAATTTTGCAGTTCCGTAAAATCAATAAAGTATATTTGTAAATCTTTCTTTTTCTATCTATATATATACAGTAGGATGTTTGTTTGTTTGTGGGTTTGTTTGTGGGTTTGTTTGTTTTTTATACAAATCTACAGTTTTATTCCGATCTTGATAAACTTTCGCATACATGACCTTCAAAGCATGAGGAAGGTCACTGTCTGCCTCAGATTTCAAAAAATAATTATTATTGATAAAAAAATCGATATTCATAGTTATGGCAGGGCATATTAATGAGAAATATCTCATGACCAAACAATGCAAGGCAAAGTTTGTGCAATATAGAATTCAATGGAAAGGTAAATTATCGAAATCACCTTGGAGAGGTCCATCCATTGTGAGCCTGTAAAAATTATTTTTTCGGTAAATCAAGTCCTGATATATCACCTAGAATGGATTTTTTTCAGTGAAGAGGTAAATTTCTGCCTTTTGGATTTTTCTTAGAATGGATAGTCCCTTCGCTCTATATTATAGTGATTGAGTTATTATTTAACCAATTTGGAGGATTTATTTAGCTTTTTGAGGTTGTTCTGTTTACCTACAAGCGTAATTATCCCGGCCAACGCCGGGTCCTCTGCTAGTATATACATAAAATTCATTTTCTGCTTGTTGTTTGTTTGTTTGACAGTTTTTGCCATCGGATGGCACCAACATCGCACGTCGCTTCTTCTTCGACCATGATCGCTTATTTCGTTTACTGTATATCTGTGGTTCTACCAGCCTAGAATAAGTATTGAACTAAAGCCCAGATAAGTCAAAACTGTGTTATACCATCCTCAGATAAGATAAATCCTCAGATAAACACCAGAATATACCAAAGATATCCTGATAAAGTTAAACGGTGCTCTATTGGTCGGATAGCCACATTCCAGATCACAGAGTAAACAGAGCGATCATGCAGCATTAGATGTGTTAGCCAGCAGCGTCGCCACCGGAAACTCGCGCGCGGCCATCTTTTGGTGGGACTCAGATCGCAAATTCCACGGTACTTTCCATGTGTTTAGGCACGTATTTGAAGGTAGGGAACGGTTTTTTCTACTTTAGCTACCGTGGAAAGAATGAACAACATGCCAAAGTAGTGCGTGGCATACGGATGCAACATGAGAACAACAAAAGACAGCGGATTATCTTTTCACAGATAAAGAAAAGAGAATTTTAAGTCATCGTGCGTTACATAGGTCAATCGTGGGTCGTTTTCAACCCATGCCCAAATCGCTGCAAATTATATCACCAGCCTTTCTTTGTGTCCCCAACATTAAAAATGTTTTGTTTCCTAAAAAATGTTTGTTTGATAAAAATATCAAAGAATTTCAGTCATGTTTCAGCAGTATTATCAATGTAAAATGCTGCTAAATGCTTTCAAAAAGTTCACTTTTAGATAAATAATTAAATATATACTGGAGATGACCTCCAAGCATGATATAATAATTTTTCTATCGAAAAATGGAAGAAAAAATTTTGTAATCAATATTTTGCCCACTTCCTGACTATCTACAGCTCTGCAACTTTCTCCAACGGCGTCTAATTTCAATTTCATTATAGATGACAATGCACGTTTCAATCGTTAGTTTCACTAGCCTTTCATTTATTCGTAAGTTATTTAATATTTAAGTTTAATATGTATACAGTGCATTCATGACGTAACGACTACCTGTATTGTTTTTTATTGTTATCGTTGTTAATTTGATCATCCGTGCTAGCAAAGTTGTTGATTGTGGTGAGCATTGTTTATGATTAGCCAGCATAAAGTGTTTTAAACGTTTACCCCATATCAGACGGCAGATTTCCAAGGTTTTTTGGTTTTTGTAGATATCAAATAAAAAGTTTAACTTTTATAAATAAAAACTAAAAAGAATAAAATAAAATATATAAAATAAAAATTTTAAAGCACACACTTTCACCTTAAAAAGTTCAGAAAAAAG
>JAHWFO010011303.1:207681-230599 GCA_023313115.1 Rhysida immarginata
GAAAATAAAGAAGTCTGCCAAAAACAACATCCCGCCACCCCTTGACTTAAATGTAACAATTTCAAAAAAATAATAATAATAATAATAATAATAAGTTGAAATTGAGAAAATGTAAGGCCATGTAGCAGTTGAACATTAATTTTTATTTCATATGAATTGATGATTGTTACCTAAAAAATCACTTTTTTGTGTATCAATGAAACAAAGTTTTGGGAAAATATAAAAATTTCAAATGAAAATCAACCTATATCATGTAAAAAGCGGATTATTCGCTATTTTGAGTATGGCTTCTACAGTGTAAAACGCGGCATCGTCCCACCACAAGATGGCTGCCAAGAGGCGACGCGCTTTTGAGGCCGTAAGCGCTCTGTTTACTCTGTGTTCCAGATTAGTATTTCGTATAGTAAATCGTTGCGAGAGGATCTTCGCAGTAATTGTGAACCCCTTTTAAAACATCGCCTCATCATGTCAGGGACTCCTCGTCTCCTGCACAGAAGCGGCTAGCGACACGGTAGAATATGACGTCATGGCAAGTTCCTGTAACCGGCCGAGGGGAAACCAACTGCCCCCTGTAACCAAATAGGGTGGGGTATACATCAATTATTTACCCCCGGAGGGGGACGTCGTAGACAGAACAGTAACGGAAAACAGTGATCAATGAGCCTCATTGAATGAGGCCCGCAGGGCCAACGTGAGGCGCGAAGCGCCGAGAGTGGTAAAAGTTTGTTAAATTTAAACACGGTTACAGGAACTTGCCATGACGTCATGTTCTACCGTGTCGCTAGCCGCTTCTGTGCAGGAGACGAGGAGTCCCTGACATGATGAGGTGATGTTTTAAAAGGGGTTCACAATTACTGCGAAGATCCTCTCGCTAATCATTTCGCTCAAATTTACGATCGTTAATGGCGGTACTTCCGGTCCGCTTCGAATGAAAATGCTTTCAAAACCATAGTATTTCGTGTTATATAATTACCATTTTAAACTACGACGGTATGAATAAGTCTTAGGGTGCAAGTGAACAGCAGATTAGATCTTGATTACCTGTCTGTATTTCATTTTCAATGATCGACAACATAGCCCTCAAAAGGAACGAAACGGAAGTTTTGCGTCTCTGAGGCCTCAGTTGTCCAGCTGAATTTGGTTTTTGCGTTCGTTATTTCTGCCGTGCCGCATTTTAATATCAACACTGACTGGAAAACTTTGTGTTGTTTTTCCACGGTAGAGGGCTTTCTCTTATTAGTGGGTGCGTACGCGAAACAGACACATTTTCCACTGGTGAATTTCCCGTGAATCGAGTGGCGCGAATTCACGAAAAGCGAGAGTATCGCGAACGCCTCAGTGAATGATGAAGTAATGGCGATTGCAATGAACACCAAAGCCTAAAACCTGGTGTGGCCCCTTAATCCACGAAGGCTTTGTAAAAGAGTACATGAGTCATTTACTCCTGCTTTGTGAAGACGTAAGTAGAAAACTAATAAAACATGAGTAAAAAGTGAACAAGGCCAAGGAAATATTTTAAAACATGCAAAAGTAAAATGAAAAAAAAAATAATAATAATTTGGTATAATCAAGATAAATTACTTACGTAAACTTCATAAAGAAGCCTATTTTATAATTTTCTTGAATTTTAAAAGTCTGTACTTTAATAATTTACTTTGTAAGACTTATTTTTTTAAACAATCGTTTTTAAACAATTCGTAGTAAACTGTTCTCATTTGCATATTATATTATAATTCGATCTGGTTTTAGTTTTATTATGCTATTAGCAGTGAACCATTAAAAAAAAATGCATCACCCACGGTAGGGTATTGTTACACAAATTTAATGCAAATACATTAACATTAAATTGGTGATTACATACGGACACCTGATATCTATAACGTAAATTAAATCATGTGTTTTTGAGAATAATTTTGCACTTTTATGGTTTTTAAATTATTTTTTAAGTTTTTAAAAATAAAAATTTATTGGTTAAAATAGTAATTTAAAAAATCAACTTTACAACTAGTTAAGAATGCAATTTAAAAAAAAAAACATATTTAATACAAAAGTACTCGATCTGGTTTTAGTTTACTCAATATTTGATTAATCGATTTACTAAAATCTTGATCTGGTTTTAGTTTTCTCATCATTTTTCACTTTTTCCACTGGTTTTTTGTGGATGAGAAACATGAATTCACTTTGAATTTTCGAACGCCATGAATTCACTGGTGGTAGTTTCTCGAACGACAAAGTGGAAATAGTGGGAAAAGTGGCTGTTTCGCGAACGCACCCTTTGTAGGCTATGCACGTAGCCCACGTGAAAGACAGGCCCCGGCGCGGAAAAGTCACCTGACCATCTTAGTCCGAATAACAATTTAACCTGTCTTCACGTGGGCTACGAGCTATGCCAACAGCTCCTAGAAAGAAAGCCTCACAACTGAAATGTCATATATTGTTACATCATCTTAATTCGACCATTGTTGATCGTATTTCTACCAATAATAAGCTCTAAATTTGATCGACTTATGATGATGTAACAATGCATGACTTTTCAGTTGTGAGGCTTTCTTTCAAGGAGGGGTTGGCTATGCACAATGATGTCAACAACAATAAAGACTGGATCGACCCATCTATGAGCGCTTCGCTATTCAAACGTGTCTTAGAAAATGATAAGCACCAAGCATAGTTCTCGATGGACTGACGTTCAAACTAAAGATGTCAACAACAATAAAGAATAATGAAGTCTTTATTGTTGCTGACATCATTGCATTAAATATACATTTAAGATATTTATTTTAATAACCTTCTGTTGAAATTCTACTGCCAAAGAAAGTCTCTATAATTTCACGAGAGCTTAAAAATTTATTTTCAGCTTTTTTTAATGTTCAAAATTATTTTCTTATACTTTACTGAATGGCTACCAGACACAGGTACACGATGATAAGTGTGGACTTTTCCCGGCAATTCTTTAGATATGTGCCTGTGTTATCGCTGGCGAGCACTTGATCCCAAGTCCCTTGATTTAGCATTGAGTTTCCTCCTCTGATATATATCTATCTCTATGTTTAGAAGGTGATGGTTATGACAACACTACCTCTACTCACGAGACTAACGAGAAATACAGGCTCCGGCACTGAAAAGTCACCTGATCAAAATAGGTCTAGCAACAATCCAACCTTCATTGTTTCCAACAAAGGAAAACACACTGATTGTTAAAATACAAGATGGAAACAATGAAAGTTACATTGTTAATAGACCCATCTTGATCAGGTGACTTTTGAGTGCCAGAGCCTGTCTTTCTCGTTAGCCTCGCTCTACTCAAAGCCTGAGCGCGAAAACATCGTACATTGTTACATCACCTCAACACCTCCTAGAGAGAAGGCCTGCAGGCAAAAGGGTATACATTGTTACATCATCATCAAGCAGCTATTGTTAATCGTATTTCTACCAATAATAAGCTCTAAATTTGGTCTCTTGAAGATGATGTAACAAAGTAGACACCTTTTGTCCGCAGGTCAACTCTTTAGGAGGTGTTGCATCATCCACGGCAGGATACTGTTACTCATATTTCTACGAATATTAAACCTGAAATTGTCCCTACCGTAGGTGATGTAACAATGTATGATTTTCCGTGAGCAGGCTTTCTCTCTAGGCTGTATTGGTTAAGCCCCTTCTATTGCATGATTTTGGCTAAGTCCAAACTTTTTAACAATCGTACAACGTAACAAATTCTTATAGATCTAACAATGAGAAACCTAAGAAATCTTAGGAAAAAAATGGGAGGGGTGTCGTTTTTCTCGCAGGAGATTTTCGCCAAACCCTTCCAATTATTCCGCAATGAACATCTCAGTGCTTGCCTCAGAGTATCCATCATTTGGAAATTTGTCCACACAAAAAAATATTTACTAATATTAGGGTGCGTATTTTTGATGACCACAATCATAAAATTTATAAACAACTACTCAGTTTTGGAGACGAAAAATTACTCACAATGCGTCAGGTTTAATTTCTCTCTCATCTGATTTCTGTATACTGTTGTCGTCAGAGCGAGAAATAATTATACAAATGTGCTCCCAAACACGGCCACAAAAATTGAAGACCGACAGTGGCTTTGAGAACGTACGATTCTTGCACCAAAGAATGAGAATGTAAATAAAAAACGATATCATTTTGCAAGAGTTTCCAAAATCTTCCATTACATAGAAATCTATTGACACTATTATGGACCAGGAGCAAGCTGAAAACTAATCCACAGAATTTTTAAATTCATTGGAAACCACCTGGAAAGCCAACACCTTAAGTTCAATGTGAAAGTAGGGTCAGTTATAATCTTGAGAAATTTGGTTTCCCCCAAATTATACAATGGTATAGACTGTCACTGACTTTATGCCCACTATCACCCAGACAACAATTATCTACGTTGCAATTTCCTCTGGGATTTGTTTTTGCAATGACGATTCACAAAGCACAAGGGCAATCTCTTTATGGTCCTAAAGGCTTGACAAAAAATAGTGTACCCAAAGGCATTCGAGTAACCTATGCTATGTCAAAATAATGGTCTTTTAAGCATAACTAACATTTATTATTTTTTTGTAAATAACTTAATTAGAATTAATATTAACTTATGGTGCCA
Organism: Rhysida immarginata; assembly: GCA_023313115.1. Classification (NCBI taxonomy): domain Eukaryota; kingdom Metazoa; phylum Arthropoda; class Chilopoda; order Scolopendromorpha; family Scolopendridae; genus Rhysida; species Rhysida immarginata. The sequence goes on from JAHWFO010011303.1 coordinate 212,297, forward strand.
ATTACAATATTTCAACAATGTTGGATTTAATATCCCGTTATTATATAATCTTTTAATTTTCTTAAAACAATTTTGCTGATTTTTTGTGAAATTTTGTATGTAATCGTATTATTGCTACTATTTGGGGGGGAGGCCGTGGCCTGGTGGGCTTTCAATGTAACAACTACTGTGAAGTTAAGCAACATCAGGCACGGCTAGCCACTGGATGGGCGACCATTCAGTGACTCACAATCTTCACCCCCCCCCCCCCGGCTGCTGTGACCATCATACAGCAGTCGTTAATCCTGGTTCATCCAGGGACCCAACTCGTCGGCCTCAGGCCATACAGGCCCTGGATGGACGTATAGGATTACTATTAGTTAAATTAAAAAAATTAAATTAAATTAAATTAAAAAATTTAATAGCACGGTTTTTTTTCTTTCAATCATAGCGGGCGAAGCCGCGGGTAATCAGCTGATAATTATATAAAGGCGCTTTTGATGACTATTTGTTGATGTCATGTTGAGAGTAAAGTTCTTTATCCAGAATATTTGCATTAGTCAAGATGATCCAAGGAAAGTTTACGTCAAAATGGACTAAAAATACTTCTGATTATCTCCTTGTTTGAAGCATTTATTGTTATTGGGTTTAAAACCTATTCAAATATCAATTGTATCACTTGTAGAGAATAATTAATGATTCTATTAATAATTATAAGTAGAAAACTACATTTAAATGATTTGGAGTTATTTTAAAGGAAAAAACCCAAAGTTGAATTTTTTATGCCTAAAGACCTCTACTGTAGATCTAAAGAATAATTGCACTGACATAAAACTTTGGAGGGAAAAAAAAAACTTAGTCTTCATTTGAGGATTTCTGCAACATGTGATTCCCGTCATTCTCTAGGAGTATTTTTTATTAAATAAAAAGAGATTAATAATCTATATATTTAAAATTTTATTGCTCTATTTTACTTTGTATTACTGTTTATATACAGGGAGAGTCTGAAACCCTGTAACAGACTTTTAGAGAAGGTCGTATGGATGAGTCTAAACAAAAATGTTTATATGAACATGGGTTCCAATTTGAACGATAACCAAGATATGAACAGAAATAAAAATGCCGCCACTAAGATCAACAAGTTAATATCTCACTTTCTATAACACTTAGGATAATGAAGTTTAGGAACATGATAGGGTACATAAAACTGTGTTTACCATTAAAATGTGATCGAATTCCAACGAGTAGTTTCCGAGTTACGTAGTCAATATCGTAACAGGTGGTGGTTAGTACTCACATGTGAGCACGTGTTACGATGTTGACTGCGTAAGTCGGAAACTACTCGTTGGAATTCGATCAAATTTTCACGGTATAACAATTGTAGGTACCCTATTATTCCTCCAAACTTCATTATTCTAGGTGTTATAGAACCTGAGTTATTAACTTATTTATCTTAGTGGCGGAATTTTTATTTCTGTTCATATTTCGGCTATCGTTCAAATTCGAACCCATGTTCATATGAACTTTTTGTTTAGAATCATCTATACTACCTCCTCTAAAAGTTTGTGATAGGGTTTCAGATTCGCACTGTAAATCAGGGTGTCCGAAAAGCCTAGCACTTGATGTATATCACAGTCGCTATCGATGCATCAGATAGAACAAAAACGTCTTATAGTAAGTGGATCGTGGGCTTTCCATTTCCGACCTCAAAAGTGACCTTCAAGGTCATCTTCAAGGTCATTCAAACCGTAAATTTTTCCCTATCAGAAATGAAAGAAAATTTCCAATTACGATCTAGTAGAGCACCCTAAAATTAGTCTAAATCCATGTTTACTTTAAAAATAAAAAGCTCACTACTTGATTTGTCTGTGACTTCTCAACACGATGGTGAGAGGGTAGCATACCAATATTCGTCCTCATTTGTCTCACACAATTTTCTAATGAATCAGTTAAAGTAAACATGGATATCGACTAAATTTTGGGGTGCTCTACAAGTTCGTAATTGGAAATTTTCTTCTATCTCTGAAAGGGAAAAAGTTACGGTTTGAATGACCTTGAAGATGACCTTGAAAGTCACTTTTGAGGTCGGAAATGGAAAGCCCACGATCCACTTGCTATAAGACGTTTTTGTGCTATCTAATGCATCGCCTCTGGACTGTGATATACCCTGTCATCTCAATGAATTACGACCAGCACCCCTTCAAGGCACACGCACAACGATTACACATTGTAAAATTTGCATAACAGGCTGAGAAAGCTACAGCTCTCCAAAATTTTATAAAGGTGGTGCATCAAACGGAAGGTGCATGAGCTTCAAGATGGGTAAACGTCCGAATTTAACGAACATCCAAAAAAGAATGATAATAGATCTTTTCCGCGATACTTGAGCGCGAACTGGTGGCAGATATGAGAAATACACCATGAGGAAAACAAAGCAGGGCTGCAATGAGGTTTTTATGAAAACTGATATAATATGCCAATTAATTATTCGGTTTCGTTATGTTTGAATTGGAAAGGGAAAAATGCAAAGGTATCATTTCATTATTTTCCAAAAATTGAAAAGCTATAAAAATTAGAAGAGGAAATTTTATTCCAGTAGAAATGACAGATGTAGAAGAAAAGAAGGACGAGACACACGAACCCCGGAATAAAATAAAAAAATCATAATGAATACAGGGTCGCAAGACCCTCAAAAAGCCTTATAGGAGCGCTCGGCTGATAATAGCCATTTTTAATTTGTCTTGTATATTGTAAACTCCGTCTATAAGAGTAAATTTTCGATTTCCCGACGGTCCTCTTACAGCGGTTTCGACTGTGTATTTCTTAAATATCATTCTTCTCGTTTACAATTTCTGTTAGTTTTATTCCTGTGTGTTGGCTATTGCACTCTTTTTACTGCCCTGTTATCATTTTCCATTGGTTCTCGTTCTTGTCCTATCCCAGTACATTTTCCCTTTTATTATGTTCTCACTACTGCACCTTTTTCACATCTTCTCCCACTGGCCTCGATCTTGTCCTATTCCAGCACGTATTCTATTTTATTTCCTGTCTTCGCAGTGATTCACTTCCTCTCTCTCTGACAAAACTTTCTCCCCCCACTACTTGATCTGTATATATAAGATATCATCTAATCCCTCTAATAACCTTTAAAAAAAGATAGCCTTTATTCGAAACATCAGCTTTTTTTCAGGGTCCTGCCACCCTATGATAAATTTTCATTTTTTATTCCAGTAGAAAGTAATTTCGTTTGGTCTGTCCATTTAAGCCTTCAGACTTCATATCTCGTCTACGTACAAAACAGATGTTAACTGAAATAAGAAAAGTTACAGAACTGTACTATGTAAGGATGTATAAGCACACCCTTCATAGCTGTTTTAGCCGGCCAGGTGGCCGAGAGGACTAGGGCGTAGGCTTTCTAGTACTCGAGTCCGCCTGGTCGTGGGTTCGAATCCCGCCGTGGGCATGGATGTTTGTGTTTGTCCCGGGCTGCGTACTGTTATAACTTGTGTAAAAGGCGCAAAATGACCTTAGTAGTCGACGCCAAGTTTCTAATAAACCAACCAACCAAACCATCATAGCTGTTTTCCTCCTTGCGTAACACTGCTAATCGCCAACAGACGGGGAATTGTCGTACGCATGCTCAGTTTGTTATCCCAGATAAGGTCTATTGGCTATGGCACCAAGGGTGGTACCATCTCCAAAACGGCGTGATTTGTGAACTGTTCACGGTCCGCTGTAGTGAAGGTGTACAAAGAATGGACAGCAGGGACAGAAATCGCGTCCAAACGCAATCATTATAAAGGGTCACGAGCCATCGACCAACGGGGTGAGCAGCGCCTATGACGACTCGTAAAAGGTGACAGTCCATCGACTGACCACCAGATTCAACAGTGGTGCCAACAGACGTGTATCCGACATTACCGTAGAACGCACCCTGCTACGGATGGGCCTGAACAGTCGACGCATGGTTGCTGCACCCATGTTGACCAGGGGTCATCGTCAACGACGCCTAAACTTTGCACGTAAGCACCGCCATTGGACCGCAGACGAGTGGGCTAAGGCAACATCTCTTAAAAGTAAAGCCTGAGCACTGAAACGTCATACATTGTTACATCATCATAAAAAGGCATTGTTAATCTTATTTCTACCAATAATAATCCCTAAATTATGACTTCTTATGAAGATGTAACAATGTATGATTTTTCAGTGCTCAGGCTTTAGTTTTAGGAGGTGTTGGCTAAGGTTGCCTTCTCCGACGAGTCAAGGTTTTTGCTCCATAAGACTGACGGGCGATGGCGAGTGCGTCGTGAACGCCATGAAAAGAGACTGCAGGAGGCTATTGTGGGCTGGAAACAAGCTGATGAGGGTCGTGTGCATGTGTGGGGAATCTTATGTTGGGAGCATTTAGGTCCACTAATTCGTCTAGAGGGCGATTTGAATGCCTGTGGCTATCTGACAATCATAGCGGACCAGTGCATCCGTACACGCTCACGATGTTCCCCCAATGTGATGGTGTTCCGGCAGGACAACGCACTCTGCCACAAGGCACGTCTCCTTCAGGATTGGTTCGAGGAACACTCTACTGACTTTCGAGTGCTCCCTTGGCCCGCTAATTCTCCAGACATCAATCCAATCGAACATCTGTGGGAGCACCTTGATCGCTATGTACGGCAGCTGGACCCTCCACCTATGACTCTCGAACCTCTGTGGATAGCGCTTCAAGCAGAATGGACTGCCATACCATCGGACACATACCGCGCACTTCTTGTGTCCATGCCACGACGCCTAGCAGCAGTTATAGCGGCGAAGGGTGGCTACTCCCATTACTAAGCGGGTGGTCATAATTCAGTGATATTACAGTGTACATCATAATGCTAGACCTTTCGGATACCCTGTATATTTACTACTTCGGAGTCCTAATGTCACGTGTCAATCAGCATCCCTCTAAGATTGTGACGTGCTGGAACCTCGGTGACGAGCGACGACGTCAGAGGACAGACAATCCGAGAAAATCTCGCGGTAGAACGAGATCAGAAGGAAAGGAAAACGGTTAGAGAAAGCACGTGGAGAGGGAGAATCTCGACAGGAGACGATTAAAAACGGAAAATCGTTCGGTGAGGAATACAAATAATTGGCAAGGATGAGAGAAAGCCGCTGCCACATGTGCTACGAGCAGGAACGCCGACGGTTACGCGAGCACGGCACGCCGTCCGCACGAGGGAGAATTTCGACGTGGAAGTTCGACGCACGCTGAGACGAACGAGCGACCCAGCGATACGCCCGTAGGAAATGAGACTGTCTAGCTACGGATTCGACACCTCATCGGACCCGCTTTAGAGGAACTATTGGAAATATCCACAGCCGAGCTAACTGTCCAGCAAACGAACGTTAATCCCTGTATGACGGAATCGACGAGCGGATTAGGCCGAGAAGCCGAAGGCAACGGAAGCAGGGACAGCGATTCTTCTCCACGACTGTACCGGCAGGTAGGCGTTGCTGCTTTCAGCCACATACGTTATTAAGCTGTGACGCTTTAATAGACATTCGTTCGGTTAGAATTGTGTTCGTTGACGCCGAACTAGACTCTGAGTTTATCACTCCATGGCTGGGAGTCTTGCAATGAATATATGTGTCATGTAATATATCAAACGACTTGGAATGATATGTCATGAATGAATATAACGTAAAATTAATGATAGTCGAAATTGGTTCAAAGGAACCTGGATTTAGTAGAACCATTATGGTTCATTAGAACTTTCAATGCTAAGATATGGCATGTAATATATCAAACAACTTGGAATGACGTGTCATGAATGTATATAACGTAAAATTAATGATAGTCGAAATTGGTTCCATGATACGTGTTTTAAAGATATCATTATTAAACCACTGGAAACTTTCAATGGTAAGATAGGGCATGTAATTATATGCCTTATATTATCAAGAGTTAATGTGTTTTAAGCAAATTTTAACAATAGCTAGTAGCTATTCGTTCGCTTCAATAGTACATGGTTACGTAGAAAAGCGTTAGCAATTGTTTATGAAGAAACAATTTACCGTTACACAGAACGCTTCAACAATTAACGCTTATTTCATTAAACTGGAATGCTTACAAGTTAAAGGATTCTTATACAACCTGTGACAATAAAGTTCGGTGAATGATGGCATATTGAGAGTGGATTGCTCGCTTACAAGAAACAGCAGTTACTAATCCCCGTCGATGGTAATGCACTTCTGGGAACGCCTGTACAAGTCCTGGAAACTCCTGGCGTAGTCGTTTTTAGGGATAGCCTTCAGTTGGGTCGTAACATTACGTTGGATTCCTGGCCACTTCGGAGGGGGGAGGAGGGGGCGTTTTCTACAGTGTTCCGGCCTCCTCAGAACAGTTTAAACCACTCATAAACACACTTCAGACTAATAGCACTTTCTTTGTAAACTGTTGTCATCATTTCATGAGTCTCTTTCGTTCGCTGATCCATTTTGAGTTTCGACCGCGCGTACTACGCCTGCTCTCTTCAATGTCCTGTTTAAACACAATAAACACACTCGTAGCGCTGATTCTCTCAAATTTGTTTAAACATGTCTCGAACTGTCTGTGGCAGGATACGACGATGGTGCACTCTTACGACCGTTAGCAATTTGATGTCATTCACCGAAATTATTGTCACAGGTTGTATGTTCTAATCTATAGAGAATTGCTACTTCCTGCATTAAACTTTTCAGATAGTTTTAATCAGGTTGAACTATGCATTTCCCTTAGAAGTATGTCTTGCTTAGCAACCAGAGGCTTCCTTAGCAATTTCATCTAATCTTAACAACCAAAGGCTTCTTTAGAAATCAAATACTTTCCTTTTTATTCTCGAATGCCTTAAATCCTATCGGTTCTGGGCATTTCGGTTGCCTGACTTGTTATTTTCCTTTCAAATCGAAAATGAGATATCTTTCTGAACCTATTGTGAAGCTAATGTTAGAAAGCTCATTGTTGTTCTCCACAACAGAAGTTAGTTCCTAAGAGTTATAATGTCCCAGCCTTAAATTAATTAGGCGAAAACTGTGGAATGGAACAACTAAAAAGGGGAGAGGAACCTTTAATCTACAAAGAGAACTGAAATACCAAATCTTCAGCGTTGAAAGACCAAGTCAACTCAAATTCAAAGTAAAAGTTTGTCTTTTGTTTCTCATTGCTGAAAATGGCTATTTAGTACCTGAAATATGTATCCGGTATTTCAATTTTCTCTATAAATTAGAGGTTTCCTCCCTGTTTGGCCAGCCTAAGGCGTGGATTCCACATGCGTAAAAACAATGGCAGAAACCACAAGACAGAAAATGTTCTGACATCACTTCCTGCACTCTTTTTTCTGCCCGACAGAAAATTGTCTTATCTGTGTAGGCTATGACTCAATCCAACTCGTATAAAAAATCATTTGGTCTTCAGCACTTCTCTCCCTTTTGGTTTTTCAGATAAATTTAAGATAAGGATAAGAACAGCAGCTAAGATACAGCGGGGCTTGATGGCTATTTACGCAACGACTTAACAGGAGCAGTATGCAGAAAGAGTCAACGAAGACAAAATTGACCAAGTATCCGCAGATCTGTGGCACAATTCTGCACAAGCAAGCCATATTTTGTCCATTATCAATGTAGAGAGTACATCATTTTCTCACAAATGTTCACTAGAAACTGATAGAGACTGATGTAGTGTAATTCTGTTATCCTTTAACTAGAATAGGCACCTGGCTCCACTCAGTTTAGTTGAACATTGGTAAATTTTAGAATAACCAAATTCAATATTTTTTGCCAGATTTGACTAATTGTGTAGGATGAAGTTATTAGAGATGCAAAATCTAAATATATATGAAAACATGATATTATAAAATCAATGTATGGTTCTCCACTTGTTTTGCAATGAAATCCATCTTCCCCGAACTCTGTTAAAGCATCATGCAAAGGTTGGCATCCATCGTTTGCATGATTAACTTAGATATGGATTAACTTTTTCAAATTCTATTTTCGACGATATCATCATCACGGTCTTATTTCGGCTATATCATCTTTTCAGGCTTTTCGTGGACCCCTTCAAGTCGATTGCACGTGCTCAGAGAGACCTTAAAGAATACCAAGATAATGGCATGTCATGTAACAATCGATTCATAGTGAGGAGTCAACAATGAATAAATCGTTAACATGATCGCGTTGTCGTGGCTCAATCAACGCCACCTCTACTCAAAGCCTGAGCGCGAAAACGTCATACATTGTTACATCACCTACTGTAGAGTATTGTTAATCATATTTCAACCAATCGTAAGCCCGAAATTGTCTCTACCGTAGGTGATGTAACAATGTACACTGTATGATTTTTCCGTGAGCAGCTGTCTCTCTAGGCGGTATTGCTCAATCTCCCATAATACATTAATAATTGTACTTCTACGTCAGGATTAAAGCTGCTTCTTAGAATATTTGCAATAATTTTTTTTTTGATAGTTAAATTTTCAAATTTCAAAAATCGTAATTGTTAACACCTAAGCAAAAGCCTGAAATTTCATTATGTAAGCCCATGACACTTTTCAAATTTTAGCCGAGTTACACGTAAACAATAAAATCTTACTTCAAACAGGTTTATTGTGTTTGAAAGTAACCAAACATTATTTGTTTTTAGGAAGGGGAGATTAACTTTTATGGTGTGACGTCTTAAAGGGGGAGGGGATGGAAAATGTGATATCGTGTGACAGGGGGGGGGGGGGGAAGGCAAAAAACAGCGTGACGTATTTATTTAACGACCCCTGTTAATATTTTTAATTGAGATTATATATGCTTTTATAATATTTGTTTTGAAAATTGACATTTCGTATTATATTATTTAAATTTTACAGTATTTTATCTTTTCTTAGCGTGTCTTTAAACTGTTCACGTATTGAAAAGAAAAAATTCCAAATGAACTACTGAAATTTAGGTACGTTAGGTTAGGGAGCTAAACGCAAAAACTACTGGACGGAATTTGATGAAGGTTAGAGTGGTAATAGCTTAAAGGTAAAAGCTTAAGCTTAATGCGTCAACATTTAGGATACTTTTTTATGCGTGAAAATGTCTTATTCCCACTGGAAAAAAACAACGGCTCAGCGAAATGGTAGTTAAACTTGCCAATAGATATGCCTTCTAAACATGCCTTCTAAAAAGAGGTCAAATGTTTCCCAGCTGCTTCTCAAACGGCAATTGTACGCAGTTCTTTTTCGCCTCAATGATGCCAGCAATCTGTTTGAACGTAAAAATGATGCCACGTAAAATTACCAATAACACTGAGAAGTGGGAATATACTGTGGATAAAGACATGATGCAAAAAAGACGAACCTCTTGTCCACAAACGTTTTAATGGGCGAATACGTATTTCGATCTCTTTGAGATCATTATTCCTATTTTGCGTTGAATAATGATCTCAAAGAGATCGAAATACGTATTCGCCCATTAAAACGTTTGTGGACAAGAGGTTCGTCTTTTTTGCATCACCAATAACACTGTTTACATTTAAATTTATTATATTTTCTCTTTATTAAATTCTCTTTCATCAAGGGTTAACACATGAAACTTTTTATCTCGGTATTCCCCCCGGAAGCATATTTCGAGGTCTACGTGAGCGGAGCCGCGAGCACATCTAGTTTATTTATATAATCAATATCTCTACTACAATCCAGTAAGAGTTACACGGGATTTGTTTTCCCAATACCCGGCTCCTACAAGTATTCGAGAGTGACTAAGTTTTGTGACGGTCGAACTATATGAACTCTCGTAATTTGTGATCAATTAAGTGATATTTATCATTAATATTTTGTACTACGTTGCTTCCCGCGACGCAATAATTAATACCCTTTAAGTATTTTCAAAATGAATTTAATATTAAAAGAATGGGCAAACAAGATATGTAAAAAATTATTTAATTTGAGTTAAGAAGTGACAATTTAATTTACAATAAGCTAGAATTTGTTTCAATAATAATAATTAGAAGTTGGAACAGAATTAAATTTAAGATTCATGTGGTTAAAGCAGAAGCAGCGTATTAATAAGAATCACATTGGATTTTTAAAGTTTGAAAAGAAAAAAAATTCCTGAGCATTTTTAAATAGTGATTATTTATTTAAGAAAAAGATATAAATCATACTTTAATCAAATTATCAACATCAGCTTTAGTCAGATGAACCTTTTAGAAACATAAGTTTTACACGAAGAATAACAGGCGCTCATTTATATCGTGTAAGTGTAAGGTTTGAGGATTAATTAGCCAGAATTAGAATATTCAGATTAATTGTGCAAATGAGCTATTTTATACTCGCGTTCATAATTGTCTATTTAGATTCGGAATTAAGATTTTATAAAGTTTTAGAAGGATTTAACTTAGAGTAGAATTAAATAAAGTTTATTATTTTAATTATTTCTTTTTTCTGCGCTTGTTAAGAATCGTTTTTAAGTGTCACTTTTGGCATTAGTCGCAGGGGGAGAAAGTGAGATTCATTTTACATCTCATTGTTTTAGTTGTTGGTTTTGTTTTCAAGGACCTAAATAGTATTGCCATAGATAGCTAAATAAACAAGCAACGAATTTGAGAACAGGATATGGGGTAGAAAGACAACGAGAAAGACAAGGTAAGGATTGAACTTTGGAATCTGAAGTGAGCAAAGAGACAGGAAATGATCACGTGAATGCCAAGAGCTTTTAGTATAGGAATAGTTGGAGATGTGTCTACGGACTGTGATTGACAGGGAGATTCACCTTTTTTTTGGTGGATGGTCAGAGTTTCTAAACGCCTGATTGGTTATTGAAGTTGGATCTGTCTTGTCAGTAGTTCCAGAGAAAGAATCTTCAGTAGTAGTTTTGATTTTAAGAGAACCGGGTGTGCGGTTCACCTACTCACATTTTTATTATATTCCAATTCGGCCTCAATCTGAAATTCAAATGAATTCAGATGGGAAATTTTAAATTAATATTATTAACTCCTGTTTAAGTTTAGTCTTTCCATTACGTTTCACACCACGTAATTCCTTGAGTTAGCTCGATGTCGAGGATTTTAAAGAGTAATCCCCCCCCCCCGGACGTTTCGACATAGCCAGAGAGCGAGAAAGACATCCAAGAGCGGACAGATTGAGAAGACCACGTCTCAATGGCCATTCTTTCTATTTCATTTCATTACATTCAAAATTGGGAACGGATTATTTAATCAGACAGATAGTGGGAAGGACAGATACATTTTACATTAAAGCATTATATTTTTCATAGAGAGCTTAAATTATACTCTCCCTAAATTCTTATCTGATCCAGACAGACCATTTGCTATATTCCATTAAATCTTAGAAATTAGATTGTTAATCTTTGTGGTACTTAGTAATTGTTAAATCAGTCATTCCAGTTTCGCATTTAGATATTTGATTACCCTCATTAAGTAAAGATTTACACAAAACTCATTCTGATTTATAATCACTATTATTCAAGAAATTATCAATCAACAATCTATCTATCTTATCTATTCAAATCTTTAAATTGATAGATTACCTTACTGTACATCATATAAATTGATTGTCAAGTCTTTACATGAAAATTGTGTTTTCTTATTTATATTTTATGATGATCCAGATTGATACAATTTGATACAATGTCTGTCATTACCACAATTTGAATTATTCTCAATTTGCATACCTAAATTGAACATCATATTAATTGAATTTCATTATTCATTTATCCACATCTTTTATTCCAAATCACCAAACGTTATTGTTTTATATATCTTTTGTTATATGATCAATAAACAACTTATTTAATTGTTTAAGACCGTTTCACGTGCCTATTTTTTTCCTCGTTGGCCGGCCTGTGTGCGGAGATTTTAGTATGTAAGTTGATGGGATAAAACCTAAATTATCATAAAAACTTTGTGAATAGTATAATTCACTGGCGCAGTCCTTATAAATGATTAATTATTCATTCGACCATTTATTTACATAATTATCCCCCAGGAACCTTACTAAACTGACGCAGTGCTTCAGGATATCGGGATATTGTATCCCCATTTCCTTACATAAGTCAAAATTAATATGTGAATAAAGTTCAAATAAAACACAGGGTGATTCAGAAAGGTAGGTCAAGAATGAAGTTGCATGTACAGTTTGTAACGGGGAGCAATATTTTTCTTATAAACATGGGTCCGGAAATGCATCCTTACAGAGATAATGCAACTTGTACGAGGAATGGATGTGCGTTACCCGGACGGCAATGGTAGGATCCATGTAAATTAGGATCTAAACATGTAAATTGTTCGTGTCCTCTCCTTTAAAAGAGAGGAAACAGAAACATGTAACTCCATTGTCGTACAATGGATCGCTTGACTAATGCGGAGCTGGCGGACATGCATCTCGTCTACGGCGAGGCACAGAGTAATGCTACTGAAGCGTGTGGAGAAGTCAGTGATTCTCCGGACATCTTCACCGGAGTTCGCGAGAATCTCGTCGTCAGACTAAACACCTGCATCGAGGCTCAGGGTCGGCATTTTGAACACCTACTGTAATGTCATTCCTACCTCGTACAAGTTGCATTATCTCTGTAAGGATGCATTTCCGGACCCACGTTTATAGGAAAAATTCTATTCCCCGCTACAAACTGTACATGGTATTTCATTCTTGCTCTACCTTTCTGTACATGCCCTTCTAAATAAAAATAAATACAAGAATTCATTACAAAATTCTCAAATTAAAACATTTTTTGTCACGTTACGATTGACAGAATTCAAAATCATACATTTAGGATTTTTTTTATTGAAGAATCATCATGAATTATTTACTTCATAATTACAAAATAACAGCTGACAGTACATTACCTAAAAGGCCTAATGAGTAAGAAGTAGTAAAAGATGTGTATCCACACCTGATATTTTAGGTTAAAGCATAGATTATGGAAATCCATATAGAGGAAAATAAAACACTTTTCATATAATAAAATTGTTTTTGGAGTAATTTGGAGATTTTGGATATAGAAGTAACATTGATTTAATGGTCCTATTCAATTTCCATGCATTTAGCAATACAACAAACCGAAATTTTTTTCTGCCGTTCTGATCACTTTCTGCCGCTAAATAAGTAGTTTCTTTCCTTTCCTGACCTGCTCTTTCTGTCTATGGTGTTAGTTTCGGCAAAGGGTACAGCAAAAGATTTACATCCCTTGTTAGGCTGTCCTCAGAAACAGACTAATTGTCAATACCCAATATCTATTAAACAATTCTCAATGCCCACAAGAATAAAATTGTCAAGCATGTTAAAATCCTACAATATAAAATTATAGTGCTCATACAAATAGCAGAGTTACTATTTGCTTTGCTTAAAATGAAATTACTGTGACAAACACAGCCCAATTGAGCAAATGAAGCATATTTGGTTGAAAATATAAAAAATAAGGGAACATGAAAGTCATTGACTAATGAAGTTTCATAAGTTTCATAATGAAGAAACTATGAGCAGACCTCATAAGTCAAACATTTTTAACTTCCACAATTAGTTATTAAAACTAATAATGAGTACCAGAATATGACTAACTCATTAAGTGGTGAAGGCAAAATACTCAGGGAGAAAAACACAGCAATATAGAAATCATTGCCTTCTTGGCTTAAATTGAGTATACCAACTAAAATTTTAAAATTGGCATTCAAAACAAATGTGACTAAGTGAAAATCAGGGAAAATATAACTGAATTTTCATCTTAAATCAGAAATGAATTTTATAAAATAGATTTCCAAAAGGAAATCATAAAAGCAAAAGCAATGACGACTGCAATGCAATTAAAAAGTCAAATGTAAAAGAAAGACACTGCTCGATTGTGTAAAATAAAACCATGTCTAAGATAGAGACAAAATTACCCCCCCCCCAAAAAAGTATCAAAGATATTTCAAATTGCTTTTACATCAAAATGGAAGAGTAGAAAAAAAGAACAATAAAAATTATTGTATAATTTAGATCGGTTAACAGTCCTGTTTAAATTGTCTTTAAAAGTAAAACACAGCGCACTATCAGAGCTTTAAATTCAAACATAGCTAAAATCATCTGCGGAATAAATGAGATAAGGTCTTAAGTTTTAAAAAAAAATCCGCTGAAGAGACGACCAAAAGACTTAGATTCCTTGCACATTTTCTTTGAATTGTAAGATAAGGAAGAAAAAAACATCTCACTAAAGTCATCACATCATCGAAGTGGCACAAGATGATTCTGAATCAAAGTTTTCGAGAATTATATCCATCTCAACAGATAAAAACTAAGACTTCTTAGGTCTGAGCTGCCCAAGCAGAAAAACAGCTAAGTCCAATTCATTCTTGATGCATGGCTATACTTGGCTCAAGTGTGGCTGAATGATGGTTATTCCTCAAGACTGTTTGGCATTGCAGTGGTGAAAAAGCTCATTGCAGCCAGTTATTGTCAAAAAACAACAATCCAGTGCCTCACGGCATGCACGTGAAATAAAGGAGATGATGCAACGTGCTGCATGAGCATGTCAATCATAACAATTATTAGACAGCTTAAAATTATTAAAACTTTTCATTCATTTCCATGAATCTTTAGATTTTCATACAATTTTTTTAAGCATCTTCTTGCAGATCAATCAATGTTCTGTTTGCGACGCGGTAGTGGCCTTAATGTTTTTGTGTGAGACCACACACCTTGAAATTAATGAATTTTTTATTTTTAATTTTTTTCATTTTAATATACACTTTCCAAAAGTAACCGGACACTTTCGAGTTTAGACGCTTTGTCGAATATCTAGAAAAATACTTGACAAATTATCCTGAAAGTTCAGGGGTGTAAAGAGCATGTTACACTTTGTATATGTCAGCAAAAGTTTTGTCCCGATGGCAAATAGGGAACCAGAAACAAAGTGAACCAAAAACATAATATTTGCATAATTTATGAGCCAAATGTATAGAGCTACTCTTATAAAATCCCAAGCAAATGCCGAGAAAAGCCAGAAAGATATCGCCAATAGAATGAGTTGAATTTCAGTTGTTCTCAAAAATAAACAAAACGATAAAGGGGTTTTCTCCAAATTTTTAGTTTTGGATCGGACAGTAGTATCAACTTCTTCTCCTTATGCTGATATAAAGGCATATTGACTTCTTATTGACTTCATATAAGCATATTGACTTCACAAATAAAAACTAGGAGAAAACCCCTTTATCGTTTTGTTTATTTTTGAGCGCAACTGAAATTCAACTCATTCTATCGACGATATATTTCTGACTTTTCTCGACATTTGCTTGGGCTTTATATACGAGTAGCTCCATACGTTTGGCTAATAAATTATGCAAAAGACATTCTGGTAACGCTTGCCCATGCGCAGTTAAACATTATTTAGTGAAAATGCTCATATTTCATTAACTATTTAATATTTTTATATTCTGAATGTAGGGTGTTGTCTCTATTGTATTTTGTCAAGTTTCCTGAAAATGGCATTGCATTGGGTTGAAAATCTTGCATGTTATAAACGAAAAACTTACGAAATCATTTCGATTTTTTTAAGAAACCTTTATATCTCCATTAATGTACGCGCTATTCTTATGCAAATGAACACAGATAAGTAAAAGAAGCCTCTTAATCATATGCTACAGCTACAACGCATTTCAAGCATTATTTTATACAGGGTGACCCCAAGCATTATGTTTTTGGTTCACTTTATTTCTGGTCCCCTATTTGCCTTCGGGACAAAACTTTCGCTGACATATATGAGGTGTAACATGCTCTTTACACCCCTGAAGGTTCAGGATAATTTGTCAAGTATTTTTCTAGATATTCGACAAAACGTCTAAACTGTAAAGTGTCCGGTTACTTTTGGTTACTATTTATTTTTTACGAAATATATTTATTTACATACTCTGCAGCACATTCACAATATGGAGAATCAGTGGATTTTTTTTCCAGATAACACACATTGTCTGTTAAACATCTTTGGGAAGGCTGAATTTGAGCTCTTATCCCCCAAAAACCCATCTCCTCTCATCACCCTAAAAATTTTTAAATACCCATCAAATACGTATTTAAATCTCTCTATGCTCTAATATATCATGGTTTTGTCAGAACTGGTACACTTGATTACTTTCCCATTTAACTGATTTTTTTTAAAAATAAGTCATAAGCATTCATTATCTTTAACCACGTCGTTGCTGTTTTTTCTACCCCTATACAGTACTTAGTCAACAGATGGCGAAATCATAGCGCGCATGCGCGATTCGGGAAAGTGTAACTCGTCTATCATGAAAATTGAAAGGTAACGATACCACATATGAATGTTACTTCGTGTACAAATAACAATTAATGATTTTGATACTTAATGTTAACTTTGTAAGAGCACTACGGTCCAGCCCAATCTGGACATTGTTGATCAGGAAGGCAGGAATAAGTATACGATAAGTAAAACCTTGACGAGTGTTGTCTGGCGCTATAGTTTTCTCATAAGTTTTAAGAGAATTAATAATATATTGGTGGTAAGGTCATGTGTTTGGGGTTCATGTTTTGGTGATTTGAGACATGTTAAAGTTGACACGCAAGCTCCCTTGTATAAGGAACCTTTAATGGTTGAACCCAATATAACTCAACTCTCGCTGTTTATAATGGATGATATATCTTGATGTAATTTATTTGAAATTTGACCTTTCATTAATTTGGGTTATGATTTAACAAACTTTGATTATTTTAATATATGTTATATGAATTTAGTTTTAAACAAATCAGGTACATTTGCTTCCTGTGCATACATTGAGCCATAGGTGGTCACAATTTTTAAACCAGGGTTAACCCAATCATTGAGAAGTACAAAACAATTTTTATTTTATTTTTATTTTATTCCGCTTTGGATCTAGGATCATTTTTCTTCGCTGCGGCAGGGTAAAAAGCAAGCTTACAAGGGTATGGTAAAATAGTTGCCATTTCACTCCCTTCAAAGATAGAAACTTCCGGTTTTCATTAACATCAAGAGGACAATACAAACTTTCAGAAAATGTACAGGAATGTCTGAAAATCTTTTTTCTTCAAGGAGTTTATAAACCTTGAAATTAGCAGTACTCGGCGAGCAAAATTGTCATTTTTGATGACCTATTAAGGTGACTGGGCGATAGAAAGTGGTTAAATTTTTTTCTGATAACTATGGACAGGGTAGATTTCGACTATGGTGAAATAAAATTTGTGTTTTGTACCCTTTCTCCTTTATTTAGGGACAAAGTTGGGAAATTTTCCATTTTTGCAGATTTCAAGCTCAAAAATCTCAAAAGGGGGACCAGATAAAAATGTTTATTTTTTTTCACCGAGATACCCTTTCTTGTACTCAACAAAACCTGTAAGTTTCATTTTGGGGATCAAAAGGGTTTTAGAGGGTACAGGCGCCTAAATTTGTATAAAAAAGGTCACCAGTAAGTGCAAGGAAATAAGAAATAAGATTTTAAAAATGAAAAATCGAGATATTATTAATGTTGATATAATAATTTTCTTCCTTTTAGAATAAATTGGATTCTATTATGTATAAATTCAAAAGCCAAATGTAAAATAAATACTGAAAACAACAAAATAAAGATGGACTTAATGCATTAATATAATTGGACGTGTTGGCTGATGGAAACAACCAAAATACGCGCTTAAATCTCTTTATATCAGGTGAATAAATCGGAACTGACTTAAGAGACTATACGAGATCCATCAGTACTGGACTAGTCTTTTCAGTGCATCTTGAAATGTTGAAATCTCCTTGACTACAATGTCTGTTTTGTGTGTTTAGGCATACAGGAAGGACGAATACAAATATATTAAAGCTGTAAATAATATATATTAAAGCTGCAGTGGAAGCAAATTTCCGCGTTCTAAACTCGAACCACGGTACAAACGCTCCTCTAATCAAGTGAACAGTTACAATGTGTCCGTATTGACTACCATGAAGTCACATGTCAGCTAAGCTGCCAGAGATTAATTTTTTTCAGTTTTCTTCACTTCTCTTTGAGTATGTTTTTTCGTCAATTTTGTTACGGTTTAAGGGTTAGGACGGCCCCGGAATTGCGAGTTGGGGGCTTGTTCTGCCAGTTGAGCTGAACGCAGTGTAACATCTTGGAAGTTCACTCTCCGCGATATCTCAATTGGTTAGAACCGCGACAGCCAAATCGTAGTCCTGATTCGAGTCCAAGTCGTGGAATTTTTCATTCTCTTGATAACTGCAGAATTTAAAAACGGCTGTAGCCAACAAATAGGAAGTTTGGGTAGGCAGTCTGTTCGCGGTTTTGAGCTTTTTTAACCATAAATAACGTCTCGATTTTTCATTTTTAAAATTTTA
>JAHWFO010011308.1:0-20368 GCA_023313115.1 Rhysida immarginata
TATATTCATTCATGATACATCATCCCAATTTGTTTGATAAATTACATGCCATATCTTATCATTGAAAATATTTGAGGGTGCTTTAAGGGTACCATTAGAGCACATGCCATTGTTTCGAGTTCAATCATTTTCAATAAGGTTCATTTCCGGAACCATTTTTATTAATTGGCGAAAATAGTAATTTATATCCGCTTCCCTCTCGTCTTACGATTTGTTTTATTATATTAATATATCTCTTCATTGAAAATTACTTTGTGCATGTGCTATTAAACCGATTTAAAAAATATTTATGATTCATTCGTGCCATGTATCATATTCATTGTTTGACGAAAATAATAATGAATAACTGCTTCTATTCTCTGTCATTACGATGTGTTGATATATTTCTTAAAATACCTTCCCATTGAAAATTTTCGGCGTGAAAATTCAGGTACTATTTTTGCACGTGCCAATGAACCAAGTTAGATAATATTTGGGATTGGTTCCTGCCATGAACCATATTCATCGACTGAAAAAAACAGATTTTGAAAAACTTTCATTGCCTCGGAGGAGTTTGAGTTATGGACAGACAGACAGACAGACACTTTTCCCCACACTGATAGCATAAAGCACCTTTGGGTAATTAATAAACCATTAAGAAATGACATAACCAAGTATCGAAAGGTTAAACTGAACCATTCGCGGAACCATATTTTAATTTGCCCTTTGTTAATATTAGAAGTTTCAGATGGACCACAATGATACCTTAAACTGTGACTGTAAGTCAGTGTGAGTGTGTATGGTGGGGAAGGTGCTCCTGTATGACTGGTCTGTTTGCATCTGTGTGTGTCGTTTTTGCCCCGTTAATGTGTCTGTTTCATTTAAATTGCTATGACAATCTGATCATTGATTGCGGTCGTTATGTGAAACTGAGTGTGTTGTATAACGTTTTTATAACAGAAATAATTAATGGTGTTTAACGTAATTGTTGGGAGAAGTTTGAAATTTTAGTTCGTGGCAACAATAGCTTCGGCAGCAGCGCTGGGCTCTGTTGCAGCGAGAAGAGATTCTAAAAAGAATGGCGTTGTTTTTTTGCCCTTATGTTTGTGTGGATCATTAGAAATAAAAGTTTTAGAGTTTAATTTTTTTTTTGGTTCCTTCTAAAATCTTTGACGACGATGGACTTCTGTGTAATTGCTAGTGCAAGCAACGTGAAACAAGTGCACATCGAAGCGAAGTTCATAAATGGAGCTTGTACTTAGCTTATACGTAGCTTCTTGTGACAATTGAATTAAAATTATTAGTGTGCAACGGAACCTTATAATCGCTATAAAGCGACCGAGCATGCTGATATTTTAATTATTTGTGGAAAGAAATGTCAGAGAACGGCGTTGAATCGAACGCTGCCCATGTCTAAGCCCCGATTCATCGATGATGTTCTTTTGTTGTGCGGAGTTCATCGAAGGGCCCCGTTTTTTTTTATATGTTGAAGAAATTTTCCCATGTTGGTTAAGAGAACTTTCTCAAGACTAGTGTGTTATTCTAAAAAAAAACATGTTGCCCTGCTTACCGTATCTTTTCCGATGCCTGAAGAATATACGTTTAAGCGATAGTAACAATTGATACTATTCCGAGGACACTGGCGTTTGGTTTTCCAAGAAAAACAAGACGTTTAGGGCTTCAGTAATTAATAGTGGATAAATGTATGGTTTTTCTGCCTATGGTAACGCTGGAATTTTGTTTAAACTAATTAAATACCTGTTGACAAAGTAACGCATGTTCATTAGACAAAACCAGAAGCTGTACAGCTGAGCTTACATAAGCGTTTCCGAGCACTAAGTTGGAATGAAGAAGTAAAGGGGGGCACAGGTGTGTATGGAAAATAGTCGCCCATATCTGTTCACGCTCTTTTGGAGTGTTTGAGCCCAAGAGGTCTTGTGTTGCGTCAATTGAAGTTACTGTATTGGACGAGTTTAGGGGTTACTGTATTCCTCCCCTCAATAAGAAAACAAAAGGGATACGCGACGCGTTCTAGCATTGGCCTTATCTTGAAGCTCATTGATCCCGTCTAATGTGAACAGATAGTGACTGGTACACAGTGCCGTGAGTAATAGGGTATTTTAACCCTGGATGGTTCCGGGACACTTATGTAGGCAAGATGCCATGTGATTAAGGCATGTTATGCATATGTAAAGTTGCTTAGAATATTAGCAGGATTTAGAGTTTATGTTACTTTATTATTATCAATCTGTTTATGTGTTGGGGGCCCCTGAGTTTATTAGTATTTATTTTGTAATAGTAATTAAGGTTTTAACAATGTAACGTTTTGATAATTCCGCATGTTGATTAAATATTTCTATTTTGTTTGAAACACACTGATTGTTTTGTTTTGTTTTTTTTTTACCTAAACGAGTTCTACCCTCCCTTGCCTCCACGTTCCGGGGTTTAGATCTGTCGAAGGGTCACAATGTAGTCCCGCCCTCGCATGTGAGTGTCACACAATGGCGCCCGAACAGGGACTCGATAATTCGGCAGGTTGTCCGGATTATTGAGGTCACGTTGCAATCAGGGTGTTTCAAGTTTGTGTTGATGTTGGGTCACGGAAGTAGTAATAAGAGAGTTCACTAAAATGTGTGATAGATATATATAACCAAGTAGGATGCCTAATGATGGGGCAGATGAGAATGTGAATGGGGTTGGTGAGAATGCAGAGGAGGTAGTTGAGCCTAAAATGGCAGGATATACCGGTACGGTTCCAGCGTTTTTCGGTGACGGTACAGGAATAAGTGTATCGGAATTCTTGAAGGCCGTGGAGAGCATTGGTACTCTCGTACGATGGGACGATGAAATTAAGCTCACCGTCGCAAAATCGAAGATGAAGGGCGCAGCGGCCAGAAAAAACGCGGACCTCGAGCTGTTCGATGTCGACAGCTATGCCATTTTCCGATCTTGACTCGGCCAATTGTTTGGCCGGGTAAAGATCGATAAGGATTATGGCAAAGATCTGTACGACGTCGTACAGCGGAGGAAGGGAACAGTGCTTGACTATACTGGTCGTCTTCAGATGGCGATGGATAGGTTTATCCAAGCAAACCTGAAAATGGAATCGTCAAGGGAACAGCTATTGTTGAAGAGGCTCCGACATGGCACACTTATACCTCATAAAAAGTTAATTAAGGCCACAGACCCCAAAACGTTTGAGGAGGCAATTAAGTGTTCCATGGAGTCGGAAGATCTAGAAAGAAGTAATCACGGGGAGTGTAGTGGTGTGGCCGTTGAGTCAAAGACTATTGAATCTAGTGATCAGGAAGAGGGGGCTGTGGCTCGGCTTAAAAAACGGAAAAAATACTACTAGTCCAGCAGTAGAACCTGTTCCTAGGGAATGCATTTGCAAGGAGGAGATTAAGGGGATACGTGAAATGCCGCAAAAGCTGCTGAAGAAGAAGTCAGAGAAAAGCTATCCTAGTAAAAAGGCAGTTACCTGCTTTAAATGCGGCGCCCAAGGGCATTTTGCTCGAGACTATCACCAGGGAAGGAATTGTGACTCCACGCAGGTTACCCATGAGGAGTCCCAGCCTATTATATTAAAACGAGAGAAAGACCGGCTGTATCGACTTGACGTATCGATACAGGGTCAGCGGGTCAATATGCTCGTTGATACCGGTTCACAAGTTTCGTTTCTTGATGGGGAACTCTTTCGTCAAGTTTACAGGCCCCAGTGAAGGATGTGGACATGATGGTGCGGGGAGTGAATGGGAGGTGCGTGCATATTAAGTAAGAAGTCATGCTTGATATTAATGTGCGTGGCCGATTCTTGCCACAATGTAACTTCCTCCTTCCCTCCTTTGAAGACCGTCCCTATGACGGGATTCTTGGCACCGACGTTCTTGAGGGGATTACGTTCATTTTTTCGATGGTTACAGTAGTAAAAACAAATGGGAGTGTTCAGTGTAATCAAGGAGATGGAACAGAGGTTATTGAACAGGCAGGGGCGGACAGGAAAACAAGAGAAGAGGCTAACCGACATGGGCAGGATACGGGCAGGTGCTTTAGCCTCGTTGCCCCAGGAGTGCAGGCCATGGTACGCTCCAATGACCATGATGTTGATGCCCGACAATTTGGACCAGTAAAAGTTTTACGCCTATTGCCTGGGGGAAGGGCGGTAATCAAGGGTATTAGATTCCACGATAAACAGGTAGTTAAGAGAAAAAACATTATAGTGTTAGCGTCAGAACATAAGGGGTGTGTAGAAGCACAATTTCAGGTTGATCGCCCTGATACTTGTGACGGGGCAGTGAATACTGATGGTTTGGGCCCACCAGTATTGAGACAAGACGTGGGGACTGAGTGTGAGAGGAAAATCATGCTAGATAAAGCAGTTGGTAGTGAGAGTGGTTTTGAACCACAGGAGAAAAGTTTTTCCCGCAGCAAAACCGGGGGTGTTTTAAGCAAGAAAGAAAACCAAAATCCGGCAAGGAGAAGAGCCTACCCTGACTCAGGGGTTAAGAGGGGGATTCAGTATAAGGAGCATAAAAAGACTTGTACTGGCAATACTCTTTCGAAAAGGAATTTAAACGGAATCCTGAAGCACATTTATAAAATTGGATTGCGTGATCTGGGTTTTTGATTTGAAGAACAGGGTTCTTCGTTTCTGGTGATGGGGCGTGTGTGACTGTAAGTCAGTGTGAGTGTGTATGGTGGGGGAGGTGCTCCTGTATGAGTGGTTTGTTTGCATCTGTGTGTGTCTTTTTTGCCCTGTTAATGTGTCTGTTTCATTTAAATTGCTATGATAATCTGATCATTGATTGCGGTCGTTATGTGAAACTGAGTGTGTTGTATAACGTTTTTATAACAGAAATAATTAATGGTGTTTAACGTAATTGTTGGGAGAAGTTTGAAATTTCTGTTCGTGGCAACAATAGCTTCGGCAGCAGCGCTGGGCTCTGTTGCAGCGAGAAGAGATGCTAAAAAGAATGGCGTTGTTTTTTTGCCCTTATGTTTGTGTGGATCGTTAGAAATTAAAGTTTTAGAGTTTTAATTTTTTTTTTGGTTCCTTCTAAAATCTTTCACGAGGATGGACTTCTGTGTAATTGCTAGTGCAAGCAACGAGAAACAAGTGCACATCGAAGCGAAGTACGTAAATGGAGCTTGTACTTAGCTTATACGTAGCTTCTTGTGACAATTGAATTAAAATTATTAGTATGCAACGGAACTTTATAATTGCGACCAAGCATGCTGTTATTTTAATTAATTGTGGAAAGAAATGTCAGAGAACGGCGTTGAATCGAACGCTGCCCATGTCTAAGCCCCGATTCATCGATGATGTTCTTTTGTTGTGCGGAGTTCATCGAAGTTGAGAAAACATCGTGCCCACTAGATCGGTGAGACCGTTTTTTTTATATGTTGAAGAAATTTTCCCATGTCGGTTAAGAGAACTTTCTCAAGTCTGGTGTGTTATTCTAAAAAAAACATCTTGCTCTGCTTACCGTATCTTTTCCGATGCCTGAAGAATACGCGTTTAAGCGATAGTAACAATTGATACTATTGCCGAGGACGCTCGCGTTTGGTTTTCCAAGAAAAACAAGACGTTTAGAGCTTCACTAATGAATAGTGGATAAATGTATGGTTTTGTTACCTATGTTAACGCTAGATGATGAATTTTGTTTAAACTAATTAAATACCAGTTAGTTTTAGGTGACAAAGTACTGCATGTTCATTAGACAAAACCAGAAGCTGTACAGCTGAGCTTACATAAGCGTTTCCGAGCACTAAGTTGGAATGAAGAAGTAAAGGGGGGCACAGGTGTGTATGGAAAATAGTCTCCAATATCCGTTCACGCTATTTTGTGTGATTGAGCCCAAGAGGTCTTGTGTTGCGTCAATTGAAGTTACTCTATTGGACGAGTTTAGGGGTTACTGTATTCCTCCCCTCACTAAGAAAACAAAAGGGATACGCGACGCGTTCTAGCATTGGCCTTATCTTGAAGCTCATTGATCCCGTCTCATGTGAACAGATAGTGACTGGTACACAGTGCCGTGAGTAATAGGGTATTTTAACCCTGGATGGTTCCAGGACACTTATGTCGGCAAGATGCCATATGATTAAGGCATGTTATGCATATGTAAAGTTGCTTAGAATATTAGAAGGATTTAGAGTTTATGTTACTTTATTATTATCAATTTGTTTATGTGTTAGGGGGCCCCTGAGTTTATTAATATTTATTTTGTAAACAATGTAACGTTTTGATAATTCCGCATGTTGATTAAATATTTCTATTTTGTTTGAAGCACACTGATTGTTTTTTTTTGGGTTTTTTTCTTGACCTAAACGAGTTCTACCCTCCCTTGCCTCCACGTTCCGGGGTTTAGATCTGTCGAAGGGTCACAAGGGAGTCCCGCCCCCGCACGTGGGTGTCACAAAACCATGTATCTTTGAACCAATTTGGATTATCCAAAATTTACCTTATATTCATTCATGACACATCATCCTAATTTGTTTGATATATTACATGTCATATCTTATCATTGAAAATTTTTGAGGGTGTCATGAGGGTACTATTAGAGAACGTGCCATTGTTTCGATTTCAACCATTTCCAGAATGGTTCATTCCTGAAATCATATTTATTATATGGCGAAAATTGTAATTTTTATCCGCTTCCTCTCGTCATTACGATTTGTTTGATATATTAATCTGTTGTAAAAGAAAGAGTCCAAAGAGATGCGGTAGAAACATTTTATTTGCCTGACGCGTTTCAACTAGACGTTTTCATCAGAGGCGGTTAAGCTACAGAGATATGAGGCTGGCCAGGCCTGGTATTTATACAAACTATACAGAGTGTTAGGGCCAATGGAATAATTACGAATAAAGAGAACATTACGACAAACGAAGATAGGTTAGAAAGGAAAAGCGCGGACCTTATGGAGGTCCTTATTTCTTGTTCGGTTGGAGATGGCTTTCATCTTGGTGAAATTAAGAAGCAGCTGGATCGTATCTGTTCTTTTGAACATGGTTTGGTTATTGAGTATAGTCTTTGGTTTCAGTTCTTTGTGTTTCCTATTTCATATTCTTCACGTAGTAATATCTTGGCCTTGTCTTTTCCGGACCATAGTATCTGCATGCACTGGTCTATGTCGACCATGCGGTGTTTGTTGGTTACGAGATGTTTGGCGTAGGCGGATACATTGTCCTTGTTGATCCACGACTGGAATATACCATTTGAGCACCTGCTATTGCACCGATTTAGAAAATATTTGTGATTGGTTCGTGCCCAGAGACGAATGAAGAAAGAGACTAGAGAGAGAAGGACCTACTCTCTAGTGGTACCTACGGGATTGGCAAGAAACGCTGATCGCCGGAGGCAATGCATGTGAATTAATCGCAAACGATTATTTTTTATAATGTCTTGCCAAGATATCTGGATGAATTTATTATGGGTCCACTAGAAAAACTTGCTCTATTAAACAAAAAATAATCATTTAAATTGGCCCATCCGATATATAGTTATTTGGTGATAAATAAAGTTATTCTAGCATAAAAAAAGTTTAAATGGAAAAGGAAGACGAGTTATATTATACAATTAACGAGACAAATTCTCATTTATAAATTATAGTTTGAAAGTTAATAAAATAAAATATACAGTTCACTAATTTTAATCCAAATTATTATTGTTTTGTACGAGATGCACAAATTATAATCCCCTCTTCTAATAACTAACTGGACGAAATTCTCATACATATTGGTCAAATCGTTTTTTTTTTAAAAAAAGATCCAATACTTCAGTTCACAAGTAATTATATTAATATTTAATTGCTTATTACAATATTTGGATTTATTTCTTCTATTTCGTGCTTTGTTGAAAAAACAAAACAAAACAATTCAAGTACCTTTTCAAAAACATTTTAGGTTACCAGGTTTTCTTTTAATTTAAAATTTTTAAATCAATTAGCTAATATTTGATAAATTATGTTAGGTTTGTTTATTGATAGCAATTAAACTTTTAAATATCTTTCCAGTTTAAATGTCCTGCCTTTACAAATATTCTATTATTATCAGATTAGCAAAATTAAAATTGCATTTTTTTTATTATCATAAAACAATTTTGTGACGCAGCTTTTAAATTTTTTTTTTATACATGTAGTATAAACATCTGATATTTCAGTAAACATAGGTATAAACGTTTTTATTGTGATGAATATATTAAAAAAACTGTCACGCAAGAAATAAGCACCAAGCTCTTACACCCATGTATAATACGAGCTTTTTCAAAGCTAAACATAAAAATTAGAAAACGAAACATTTGCGCTGTAGATTTCCAAAGGATGACATTCTTCGTAAAAAGTGGATACATCTTTTATTTCAGCAGGAAAATTATTCAGCATTTTTTATTAAAATATAATGACAAATTGATTGGCATTAAATTTACCAGGTTAAAATTGAGTGCACGGCACAAAACATTAATTCATGTATAACTGATAAATAGAATCATGAATCCATATCAGGTGACGCGTTTCAATATTCTCCAATCCCTGATATTAAACTTTTGTCAAAATATTATGATTCGTCAGGATTCGTTTCTAGGTCTGTAATTAAATCTACGAGATAATCGTATAATCTGCATTCAATGTCAAGAAGCGTTGAAAGAGAAATATCAGAGCTGCCACAGCCTTAATTTCATTGAGAAATGAAATAAAGAAGTCTTATCACACCATCGAAAGGTGTAGTAAACTTGTGCAAAATTTCAGGAAAGATCATGAGGAGTGAATTTTATAATCTAGGAGAGCAAATAGCAATTAAATTGAATATGACTATCAAAATTCTAACAAAAACAAAATATTTTCACTAATTTAACTCGCCCTTCATTTGAGTCCTTCTGACGATCATGTGCTTCGACTTATTGTCATAACATATTGTAATATTCAATATCACCATGAAACCAAGCGTCTGACACAAAAAATAAGTGGAGAAAATACACGCAGGGTCTTATCACGACTTGTTATATTTAAAAATCAATAAATAATAAATCAATGTAATTTTTTGTGTATCTGAAGTTATTTTCAAAACTCCATTGTTAATGCTGTGTGAAGAAGCTTCAAATTTGCTTTTTATTTAGCAATAAAAATGAAAATCTTTACTAGGTATTAAAACTGATTAAGTTACAAGAATCAACGTTTTTAATAATAAAAATCAGTCAAGATTGAAAAAAAAATTCATCTTTCCTCTAGCTTCATTTATTTTCATCATGGATGAAGAAATAATTTTGCTTCTTCATTTTTCTTCATCTATGCTTTCACTTTTCTCTGGCTAAGTCTCCATTATAACGATAGGAGTTGCGAGTTTTACCTGCTTTTTTAAAAATTCCTAAGGCATTGAATCAGCTATTGAAAGTCATTAAAAGTATACGTTGTCGTTAGTTAATGCAATAAAGTTTTCTGATAAAAATCAGAAAACAGGTTATGCTTACTAATACCTCCTGAAATCACCTACAAAAACAGCTGAAACTACATTGAGAACATACGCTGCCTTAGGTTATTGCCACTTGCGACATGACCATTGCTTCACATCTGGTGGCACCAGTAGTGCTCAGCGAAATGAATAAGGCACTGCAAGTCTCTTTCTTTCATTTGTCTCTGTTCGTGCTATGTACCATATTCATCGAATGACGAAAATTGTAATGAATAACCACTTCTATCTATCTCGTCAGTACGATTGTTTGATATATTCTTTAATATATCTTCCCATTGAAAATTGCTTGGCAGGAAAATTGAAGAACCATTTGTGCATGTGCCAATGGACCGATTTAGATAATATTTTGTATTGGTTCATGCCATGAACCATATTCACCGACTGAAAGCAGATTTTGAAAATCTTTCATAGCTACGGAGGAGTTAGAGTTACGGACGGACAGACAGACAGACAGACACGTTTCTCCACACTGAAAGCATAATGCACCATTCGGATACTTAATAATACACCTAGACCTGTATTAACAGTATTGATTATTTTGGAGAATAATTATTTTGCGTCATTGATATCCTTTTTGATCTTTGTGCTACAGACTACTAAGGTTAATTTGAAGTGATTATTAGATTATTGGGATTGGGTGGCGTAATGAGCAGGTGGAAAGTGAAAATCTGTGACAATAGCTGATTGTTAGGAGGGGTGTCCATCCTTGGGAAGGAAATTATTGTGAAAACCACTTTCAGAATTTTTCGAATTTCTATGACATTCTTAGGAAAGCTTACGGTTAACATTGTTTCTTATAGTTCCATATTTCTTAGTGAGCAAAGTTAGATCTTTAAGATTTAAGCAGTCAATAGACTCTTGCTAATGGATTGGAGTCACCAGAATCTGTGACTGGCCAACGGTATTGTGTTGAGTGGAGCAGTCCCAGAAACATTATGTTTCCTGTAGTTTCGAACGAACTTTGTAGTTCTTAAGAACAATCGTAGCAGCAAAGACGCTGAGTTATCAGGAAAATTATTTTTCTTCTCAGGTTTTACTGGAAACTGTATTCCATTCATGGCAGATAAGTGGGTCCGAGTGTTGACACTAATATATTTTCCGACGTTAGGGACAAATGTGGTTAAAAAAGTTTTCGTGGAATTAAGCAAATGGAATAACTTTTTTTGATCTACTTAGTTTTTTCTTTCAAAACACTTCGACTAAGGCGTAAAACACTGAAGGCACAATTATATGTAGTCAACCTGGAAAAAAGCTAATCTTATAAGGCTAGTGAACATTACCCATGAACATAAACCATACATATTTTATTTTGGAAACAAAATCTTTTTGCTTTCTTTTGAATATTATTTTGTAAATTTACATCATTTTTATATTAATGGAAAATTTTGACATGCTTTTACATATATCATTCACGTATTCTTTATATTCTTTATAAATATAAAAAAAGTTTTGGCCGAGACATGGAGAGTGAGGTTAGCTCTTGCAAATGATAACCGTTATCGGAGCTAAGAAGGACTTTTCGGAGTGACGCGATACCAGATGACATTCAGCTGATATAGAACTCATCACTACTCTACGCTGGGAACTCCAAGAAAACCGTTACCTCTTCCTCATTTCTATAATGCCTATTAACAAAGATCATCAACATCTGATAGGTGAAATTGTGAATGTGTATGGGGTCTAGAAGGAAGAATAATCCACCTCATTCTAGATATCTGTTTTTCTCCTTTGAAAGAAGAGGGTTAGATTTGTCTAACATCAAATGTTACCTTATTGTAGCCAGATTCGCTGTGATGAATCGGGTTTTCATTTTCCCTTCTCCACTATGGGCATACTTTGCTTATTCACATCTGCACTTTATATTTAATGTGAATATGTTTGCGTTACCACCTCTGTTGGCGTGATCATGAATATTAGAAACGTAAAATATCCCAGATATTTGCTGTCAACTTAGTGACTAATTGCTTTATTCGACACTGATCCACAGGATTATCGTCATCTTGGCTGTTTTTTCCAGCAGTCCAACCCACAGGTGTCATCCGATATTTTTGTCTTCATCCTGAATATCCATGGGCATCAGTCATGAAGGCGATAAAATCAATTACCTTTGAAAAATCACTCTTTAATAATCGATGGCAGCTGTATGCATCACGGATTTTACTCTTTCCAGCATCTCTATCAATAAAGTGTAATCAGATCTGTTGGCATATTTTTCATGAGTGCCCATTCGCCCAAGCCATTTGGGATCGCTTGAATCAGCACTACGGGCTTGCAAGTTTTCTCTATCACTCCGTACGCTTCTTCGTGAATGATGTAACCGGCGAGGTTTTGGAATCGGACCTAGACAATCCCATTGCTTTCCTCAATAAAGAACTTTTATTAGCGAGATGGAAAAGATCGATGGGTAAATTTCCATCGCCGTCGATCATTTGGAGAAAGGCGTCTGTTCAAATAAGTTCCTATCTTCTTAGTTAATGTTCATGGCTACTTCCTTTTACATTTATAAAACGATTTGCATCAACTTAACGTTTACATATGGCCTTCAGAGGAGATGAGGGTTTCCAACTGACTATTCCACTGGTATTATGAAGCTGCATCGGTTTGCAAGGAGGCCTCCATTTGAGGCGTTTATATAGTGCTGTAGACTCTCGAAAGTACAAGATATCTACAGCATGAACACCTAAGCCCTCAGAACCATGATCATAATAGGATGTTCGCTGGTGCAGTGCAAACTGCTCCAGCTCCAACAGTGAAAGAGGACGGCTGAGCTGTTGTTCAACCATGGACGATGGCAGGAAGGATTTTCATCATGGCAGGGAAATCAAAAGAAAGGCCAAGCAGGAGAAACATGAGTCATCGACTAGATTACCATATTTCAAACAACTCAATCTTCTCTAGTTTCAATTAGACCAGGAACGGCCAACAAACGGAACGTATTTCTCCTCGCCTGGGAATTTTTGGAAAAAGTAAATGGTGGATAATGGATCGCCGTGTCGAACCCTTTACAATCAACGGCATCGTCGGAATAGCGAAAACTTGGATTATGGAATTAAGCGAACACCTAGAAAAGTGTTTTACGAGTAACACCAGGCCCGACCGAGCTCGGAACCCATCATGTGAGCACTCCAAACCTTATTATTCTGTTGACGAGCCAATTTTTGTGTTTTCTACCCCTTCTCAGGCCACCCTGACACCGACGTCTGTTCGTGCAAAGGACTTAGTTGAACCGACTGATGTTACAAAGTACGCCAGAGCGATCTAGGAACTGGCAGCCGCAAAAATGGATGATTTAATCGACCAACCGACCCAAATTCAGGACTTTGCTACCAATAGACAATATTCATTCTCGAGAGGTCAGCTGCCCGGTCTCTACTGCATGCTCCGGTTATCTGTGTACCACATCACGCCCCAGCCAAAGGGCAAGAGCATTATTGGACATCAAGGACGCCCAGCCAATGCAGGAGGATCCAGGTCTCATTTCGACACTGAGTGACCTGGCTGTGATTTTAGCATGGCTGCTCTGTATTCTTTGAGGGGTATGCAATCCTTTTTGGTTACGTACTTTAGAATTATTTCTTATAATCTCAATTAAGAAAGGTGATTCTAATGCTTATTGATTGACCATGTATTAAACTTAGTCTAGTGAAATATCATTTGCAATTACCATTTTAGTGTTTCTTTTTCATTCTCGAGACAGATCTGGATCGCTCAGCAGCAAACTCGTTTGGGTCTCTTAGTAAAATGATATACGAGCAGTTTGTCCACACCACATATAGAGCGGCCTTCCACCTCATCTTAGACGATGAGAGGCCATTGGATGATAACCCCCATGAACTTCACACACTTTACGTTTCTATATTATTTGAATGACATTTGATAATTTCATATGAATTTTGTTGTAATACCGCGAATCACTTACTACAATTTATTTATTATTTAAACAAACTCGTCTACTCCTTCCATCTCTGCGCACAACTTCGAATCATCTGGGACAGATAACTGGTTTCATGTTAGATTAAAATTAATTATTATTTAGGTCGTGACACTGAATTGTGGGAAAAATTTACTTTATAAACCACCTCGAATATCTGTCAATAAATACAATATTCAACGCGCACTAAAATCCAAGAGAACATTCCACCGTTGACTAATACATCAACTATCATGAATTGCTTTAAACGCCATCGAAGTTCACATTTACAGTGTGCTTATTATCATTTGCCAGCAACACATTTTATCTAACGATTTCTTGAAGGGATGATAGGCTCTAACAAATGGTCGAAATCTGCAATGGTCGTCTGCTATGTAACTAATAACTAATCGAACCCAAATTCATTCTGCACCGCGATATTCATTTACAATCCGAACTCACGAGACACGCACCCATGCAGTGCAAGCAGGCATCGAAAACGTTTAAAATTACATTAACTAGTAGAAGCATTGCTATATCTAAGTTCCAAGAGTGATCTTTCCACAGTCCAGTGGACAAAACTACTGCGTCTCTAAACTTCGTGTTGATTAAATAAACGAAGAGAGAATAACAAACCGCTTTTCCACAAAAACTTTATTCTCCATGTATAAACAACTCTGCGACCTTCTTTCACCATGACTGATTTTCAATAGACGTACATTGATATTAATACAGTAGATATGACAATGGAGAAATTGCAAAGGAGACAGAATAAGGTAAGGGCCAATGAGAGAAATTTCTGGTATTATTTAATAACATCCAAGTAAGTTGACCAATCCGAGAGGTCCAACTCGATCAGAGTTCAGGAGTTCACCAATCCTTTTCTTGTTAATTTCCAGAGTTCCCAGGAAGTTCAGGTGCCTCCAATCACTAAACTTGTGTAAAATACGGTAGCTAGCCGGTTTTGCAGCGTGTCCAGGATGTGCTGGGCAAAACTCGAACTTTCTGTCAGGTCTGTGGTTTTTGATGTCCTGGTAGTGCTCCTTTATCCGGGTAAAGATTTTTTTCGTGATTGGCCAATGTAGACGGCAGGGCATGTGCCACACTACAATTCATAAATACCCGAGCTGTGTTTGTGTGGGATCCTATCCTTATGGGATCCCAATAGTCTTTTCAGAGTGTGCAGACTCTTATATATTATTTTGAGATTGAACTGCTTAGCAATCTTTTCCAATCCTCTAACTAAGAGCTTATTGTATTGGAGTACAACTACTTGACTTTTTCCCTCTCTGAATCTAATGTTGTAGCGTCTTGTATTGCGTCGAGTCCACAAGGTCGGGGCAGTATCCATTTTCAATGGTAAACTGTCTTATCCTCTGTATTTCCTCTTTTTTGTTGGTTTGTCAAGGGTAATGCATGCGCCTTTCGAATCATTTGCTAAAAAAAAGCCAGTTTTTATGAGAAACAGTGGTTTGAGGAATAGTGGATACAGGTTGGGACAAAGGTAAGTTTTCTATAAATCCCGAAGGAGAGTTTATTGTTATCCCTTCTTATCCACAGGTCGAAAAAAGGTACTTTTGTTCCTTCTCAATTTCCATTGTGAATTTAATGGTTTGTGACATACTGTTGAGTTAGGAAGTATTTAAGCATATGTTTAGTGAGGTCAAGTATGGCGAATACGTCATCGGCGTATCTTATGAAATATCAGGAAAATAATTGAAGCATTCACAGGTTACGGAGAAAGAGCTCCGCTTGAAAGGGGCTAATACACAACCCATAGGGGTGCCATCTGTCATTTAATATAATCAGCCATTGAACGGAAATAGATTATTGTAGCAACAAATTCTGGTGGCTACCATAATGTCCCTGACCATGCCCAATGGAATATCATTAAAGTCTAAAATTGTTTCTAGGATTTCTAAAGTATGCTTAATAAGTATACTCGGGAATAGGGAAGAGATGTCAAAGGATACTAGCACACTGTTGGTGGGTAAGTCAATAACAAGCATGTTGCTATTTTTGACTGAAAAATCACGGATGCAGGATGTTACAGAATGTAAATTGCATTGTCAACTAAGTTCTCTATTACACCCAGCCTTGCTAGACATTTTTTAGATAAAGTGCACGCAGTCAATGGGCATAAGCTACACACTAAATATAGGAAAATCCGGTACTTAGATGATAATAGGCCTTCTCTTTCTAATAATAACCTGGAGGGGGTCATCAATAAATCCTCTACCCAACTTTCCGCCAAAGAAGTGTAAGTTTTGTCCAAAGGTCTCAGTTCGCAATTGCTGAACGAAAGGATGATTTACGGAATATGGTATGTAATATTACACTTAGACCCCGTGGCCTGAATGAGAGCCAAGTCAAAGAATTCACCACCCCATTCAAGAACCAACTTACCCACAACATGAAGACTGATAATGGTTAGAACAACCATAAGCAATTTGCACTTTTGAATATAATCAAAAAACTTAAAAATGAGGATTGTGTATACTTAAAAGCGGACAAGTGTAATCACGCAGTCCTACTCGATAAGAGCGACTATTTCAGTGGCGTCGAGAAATTACTAGATGAGAGCCCATATGAGGAGCTACCGAGGGACCCACGCTCACAGTTAGTCAATAAAACAAAGGATTGTGTTGCTTCGCGCAAACAATTGTTCAAAAACAAAAAAGTGTACATGTTTGTCCCTGATAACCTTCTTGTACCGCATCTATATTATTTACACAAGGTGCACAAACCTGGTAATTTGTTTAGATCTAATGTAGGCATGGTCAATTCCCCTACCAATTTAATTGCCAGATTTCTCACTGATAAATTTCGTGGTCTAGACGTGATTTTTCAGTAAAAATTAGCAAAATGCTTGTTGACCATCTCAGTAGTATCGACATACACACCAAAAGTGTGCTAATGTCTTTTGACATCTGTTTCCTATTCCCGAGTATACATATTAGTGATACTATTAAGGATACGTATTAGAAATCCTAAAGACAGTTTTAGACTTTAGTGATATTCCATTAGGCGTGGCCAGGCATATCATCGGAGCCACCAGACTTTGTTACTACAGTTTAATGGCCGTTTTTATAAAATGACAGATGGTACCCCTATGCGTGGCTGCATTAGCCCCTTTCTCGAGGAGTTCTCTCATCGTAACTTGGAGAATAGAGACCGTGAATCCTTCATTTATTTTCCTGAAATTTGGTACAGGTACGTCGATGACGTATTCGCAGTATTTGACCTCACTAGACATAACCTTAATGACTTCCTGACTCAACTTAACAATATGTCACAAACCATTAAATTGACAATGGAAATTGGGAATAACCAAAAATACCTTTTCTCGACCTGTGGATAAGAAGGATAACAACAGTCTCTCTTTCGGGATTTATAGAAAACTTACCTTTGTCTCAGTCTATATTCACAATTCCCCAAACCACCGCTTCTCACAAAAACCGGCTGCTTTTCAGCAAATGATTCGAAATGCGCATGCATTACCCTTGACAAACCAACAAAAAGAACGGGTAATACAGAGGATAAGACAGTTTACCATTGAAAATGGATACCACCACGACCTTGTTGACAACATGTTGAAAATGGATACCGCCCCGACGCCATACAAGGCGCTGCAAATTAGAATCAAAGAGGGAAAACCCCAAGTACTTGGTACACCCATACAATAAGCCCTTAATTATAGAATTCGATAAGATTGCTATACTGTTCAATCTC
Source organism: Rhysida immarginata (assembly GCA_023313115.1). NCBI lineage: Eukaryota > Metazoa > Arthropoda > Chilopoda > Scolopendromorpha > Scolopendridae > Rhysida > Rhysida immarginata. The sequence goes on from JAHWFO010011308.1 coordinate 17,085, forward strand.
AAAATAATATATGACTCCGTAAACTCTGAAAAGACTATTGGGATCCACAGCTCGGGTATTTATGAATTGATGTTTGGCACATGCCCTGCGGTCTACATTAGGCAATCACGAAGAAGGATTTCTACCTGGACAAATGAGCCCTACCGTCATATCAAAAACCAGAGACCTGAAAGTTTGAGTATTGAGAAGGCTCCTGAACTTCTTGGAAAACCTGGAAATTAACAAAAAAAAAGGATTAGTGAATCCCGAACTGTGATCGAGGTCTCATGGACTTCTCGGATCAGTCAACTTTCTTGGAAGTTATTAAATAATACTGGAAATTTCTCTCATTGGCCCTTACAGTATTCTGTTTCTTTTACAATTTCCCCATTGACTTATATACTGTATAAATATCAAGGTAAGTCTATTGCAAATCTGTCATGCTGAAAGAAGGTCGCTGAGCGACCGAAATGTATATACCTGCGGATTAAAATTTTGTGGAAAAGCGGCTTGTTATTCTCTCTTCGTTTAATTATCATCTCATACACAGGTGTAGGTAATTTTTTTTTATTTCATGTTGATTTGTAAAACTTGTTTTTTCTGTTAATAATTTTTATAAATTAACAGTAATTTAGAATTTAAAATTTCTTAAGCCCACGCGTAGTGTTATGATAAAAACTATTTTTTGTGAAACCACACAGTTCTTTCTCCCCGAACTTTGGCGGATTCCATCTATACCTTGTCTGAATTTAATTGAGAGTTGACACCGCGAGTGAATCAGTTATAGTTGTACTGCATGAACCAATAGTTTGAATAAATTTCTGTATAAAATGTTCTAAAAATATCTATCTGCTGTCATATTTCATTTTTTTCTCCTGGATATAATAAAAATCGATGGATAGAAAAGTTATTTGACAAAAGTAGCTGAGAGTTTTGTTACTTTGTATCATAGTTAAAATTCATTGTTAAGAATAGGCTGTCATAGTTAAAATTCATCCCACAACGCGGGAAAAAATCGAGTCTTCAGTCAAACGCTATATCAAGGAAGTATGCGATAATTCATTGTGGCAGGCAGCAGTTTCAAATTTCAGGGAGACATTCTCCTGTAACTTTTGTCAAAAAGGAACTGTTCAATTGTGACGGTGTAAGGCCGTTATTTAGTTTTTAATTATTCATATCATTTATTTCTATTCAAACTATTAAGTTAAATTCAAACTATTTCAGAAAATAGGAATTTCAAAAAAACTCTCACAACAGTTGTGAAATTAGTTAAAATTTAATATTAAAAAAAATTGGCATAAAGTTCAGTATAATGGATTTTAGGTTTTAAACACCATTTAAAACTTACTTTGCGTTGTGGTTTTTTTAAAACAAAACTTAGACAGAACTGAAAGAATTAAATATTAAGCAATTGTATGCACTAAACGTTGTTTTCAGATAAGAAAACAAGACAAACAAGACATACAAATCTGAGCATAAAACTTTGATTTTCATTAGAATAGGAAAGAAGAATCTCTAAAAAAATTCAATTTGTTAAATTTCTAGCTCAAAACATTTACCCCAAATACAACTGAACTTCTGAATGACAAAAAGTTAAACGATTATATTAATTTTCAAAAAACTTAAGAGGCAATCAAATGTGAAATAACAAAGCCTGTAAATTTCACCATCAGAAAGATAATCGAGAAAAAGCATAATGCATTGCCAGAGGATACAATAATGATTTTGTGCAGAATTTAATCTTTTTCTTCTTTCTAACAATTTAGTTAGAAAAAACTGGAAATATAATCTTTGTGTGGCCAACACAAAAATAATGAACTCTTAGAAAATGAACTCTAGTACAAGAAATGGAAACGTTTTTATGAGACATAAGAAATAATGCCCATATTGCTAAATAGAAGTTAAATCAAATGAAGCTTACAGGCATTCACATAAAATTGATTTATAACAATAAAATTAATCATAGAATTTGATAAAAATGATGTAGATCAAAAAAAAGGAAAAAATTTTTTAAGTTACAAAAGTACTAAACTACTTCCTCTACCACTATATATTAAAAACAAATTAAGGGGCAGAAATTATAAAATACAACCCCCCCTTTATAAATTGTAAAAAAATTTTTTAACTTACATTTAAGAATAGAAGAAATATTAAAACAAGTCAGGGAACCAAAATGCCCAGGACCAATAGGATTTTATAGAAATCGAGAACGAAATGGAAAGCTTTTGATTTCTAAAGAAGCCGTTTATTGTTATGAATTAGATGAGGTTGCTAAGGAAGCCTTCGGATGCTAAGCATGGCGTATTTCTAAAGGAAACATATAATTCAAACTGAAAAAAACTATCTGAAAAGTTAAATGGAGAATGTAGCATTTCTCTATAGATTAGAATATATACAATCTTTAATTTGCTAGCATAACTATTTAATTATCTTTTTCGAAAATTATTGCCAACACTTTTCTACATAAGCATGTATCATTGAAGGAATGAGTAGCTGCTAGCTATTGTTAAAATTTTCCTAACAATCTAACTATTGATAATAAAAGGCGTAAGTAGTTACATGCCATATCTTAGCAGTAAAACTTTCCAATAGTTTCATAATGGTATCATTAAAACACAAATCATGGAACCTGTTTTAATAATCAATAATTTTACGTTATATTCATTCATTACACATCATTCTAATCGTTTGATACATTAAATGCTATATTTTAGCATTGAATCATATTTTAGCATTGAAAGTTCAAATGAACCATAATGGATCCATGAAGAGCAAGTACCTTTGAACCGATTTCGACTATCAATAATTTTACGTTATATTCATTCATGGCATATCATTCCAATTCCTTTGATATATTATATGCCATATATCAGAATTAAAAGTTCCAATGAACCACAATGGGTCACGAAAAGCGGGTATCTTTGAACCGATTTTTACTATCAATAATTTTACGTTATATTGATTCATGGCACATCATTCCAAGTCGTTTGGTATATTACATGCCATATTTCAGCATTGAAAGTTCCAATGAACCATAATGGGTCCACGAAAAGCATGTACAATTCAACCGATTTCGAAAGTCATTAATTAGTGTCATTTTCATTCATTGCACATCATTTCAAGTCGTTTGATATATGACATGCCAAATTCCAGAATTGAAAGTTCCAATGAACCATAATGGGTCCACGAAAGTCAAATAATTTTGAACCGATTTCGACTATCATTAATTTTACGTTATATTCATTCTTAGCACATCATTTCAAGTCGTTTAATATATTACATGCCATATTTCAGCATTGAAAGTT
>JAHWFO010011309.1:7385-32754 GCA_023313115.1 Rhysida immarginata
TTGATGTCCACTAATTCCGAATAAAAACATTTCGCGTCCCTGGGGGTGAAGGGGTAAATTTTGAAAATTTTAATTTTGTAGGGGTAGGGGTTAGAGCCCATGTGTTGTTTAGAAAGTTGTAGAGCATCATGTAAAATGTGGGTTTAGCAAAAAACCCGGTGAAAAAATCTCATGCCCTGCCCCCTTTATCGAGTGGGTTAAGCGAAAGGTATGGCTAGCCGATGTGGACAAAAACTTTACTTATTAGAAAACAGTAGGGCCTACATTTGGAAAATTAATGAGAATGAATGAGTCATTACCCTGAAAAGCTAATAAACTCGACCGGGCTTTCCCCCCCAGGAAAAACATTATGAAATTTGAAAACTGTACATGGGAACTGGGAAATGTAAAAAATGTAAAATGTGAAATGAAAAGCGAACGTAGAGGTGTTCATACGGAGAAGCATTCCTCAGTTGACAGTCTTTGTAAAAGTCATTGGGAAATTGTAAAATGAAAAACGAAAGTTTGGCCCATCTACCTTGATGGGAAATCAAAAAAAAAATATTTAAACAAAATGCTCATTGTGGCCGCCGTCGACCACAATGCATGTCTGCAGACGCTGCATGTGCTTATCTCTGTATACACGTAACATTGCAGGGGTAACAGAGCAGACTGCGCGAATGATTCGGTTTTGCAAATCCACCAGATCTAGAGGTGGAGTGGCGTAAAACTGAGCCTCCAAGTAGTCCCACAGGAAAAAATCTAGGGGTGTCAAATCTTGTGACCGTGGTGGCCATGCTATTTGACCATTGGTCCCAATCCACTGGTCAGGAAACGTGTCTTGAATTAAATCCCTGGCACGGGCAGATTTATGAGCAGGGGCACCATCCTGTTGGAACCACATGTTAGGTACCGCAGCTAGTGGTAAGTTGTCAAGCTCTTCAAACACGTGTTCCCGTAACAGGTTACAGTAGCGCTCTGTGTTCAAGGTACCATCAATAAATCATCGTGTGATATTTAAAAATTTATCTAATATACACTGAACGACCAATTTATTAGAGACAACTCTTACGGAAAATGGATCGGCCTCCCAGTGACACCTAAACAATGGAACGGGCCGAAGCGTTGTATAAAAGGGATGCACTGGATCACAAGTTGTAATCAGCAGCAGAAGTGGGCTGAGTATGGGTAAATCCAAGGATTTGACCGATTTTGAACGAGTCATGATCGTTGGAGCTCGAATGGCGCAGTTGAGCATTTCGCAAACCGCGAACCTCCTTGGGTTTTCCCGTGCAACAATGTCAAGGGTATTCCGTGAATCGCAGTTATGCCAAAAAACTACCTCCAACAAACACAACTCCGGACGAAACGGGACCGTGGATGAACGAGGCCAACGACAACTGCCACGAATCATTCACAGCAACAGGACAGGAACAGAGAGACTTGATGTGAGTCTTCATAAATTCGCGGGGACGTGAATGTAGCCACTGCGATTAAAAATACCAGAATTCAAAAAAAAATAAAAATAATTTTTATGATGGTTGGATGTGGATGAATGAATAATTACAAATAGAAAAACAATGTCGGTCACTTTCACCGCTTATTTTTATTTTCCAAATTAGGTTGTTATTTGTAATTTTTAATAACCTTTCGGGGACCCTTCTCGTCGGCCTTTTCGGCCATATCGGCCATGAATAGGTGAGTTTTTTTGAAATTTACTCTGAAATGAGTAAATAAAAATAAGTTTAAAAAACCATCCATCCTTTGAAGGCGACATACTTACGTAAATCCGATAAACAAACGAAATCTAACGCAGTGCTTTCAGGGGTTGAGTTCAACGAGCAGATAATGAATTTGCTTTATCCTCTCGAGAAGGATTTTCATTAAACCTAACGGAACATGCTATGGATTACTATTACTAAAAGAAGAAACGTCAATTCTTGTTCACGCGGATTTATTTCAAGGAAGTGTGGTGGACGAGAGTCGACGTTTCTTTCTTTCCAGTCACCGCCACAATACGTTGGCAGATCTTTTTGACATGCGCAGGATGTCTTCTCATAAGTATGCTTTGTCTGGACGTGCTTGTCAACGGTTTGCGTGAAAGGGCAACAAAACATTTCTGTTTCAAACTCAACCTTTACAGTTATCTATCTCTAATGCTAATATAAAACTGTGCTATATTATTTGAGAATCTATGTCTTACCAGTACTTACATTTTTTATAAATCCAAAGCAATGCGAATGCAATGTCCATGAGGTGTCCATTCATGTAGAGCGTCCATATCCCACTTCCCTGCATAGCCTCGGTGAATTTGCTGACCTATGACAATTTTTTTTGGTCAATAATCTTGAAAATACGAAAAACGCTTAACTACGTATGTAATATTTACAAAAGAATGGATAGAGCAGATGTTGTGAAGAGAGAAATGCTCTTAATTCACTAGCACTTGCCAGGATATAAACGAAAGAGAAGTCATCATTGTAATGGTTTCAATGCTAAATTTTATTATTTATCTTCATTAGCTAGTGACCCATGACAACTTTTTTTGACCCGCTGACTGTTTATCTTCCTTAATTTAATATTCAAACGTCTTTATTACAACGTCGAAATTTAATATATGCCAACGAGCACTCTTGATATATTCTCTCGAAACTTTACAGAAGCAAAATTCATTCACACTTGCAGGCGTCCATTTAATTCTCGCATGCTGACTGCTCATATCACGAGGATCCTGTTTGTCACCTGTTGAGAAAAAGATGCGAAAAGAGAGAAAAAAATTAAGAGCCGTATAAGGAATAAATTTTTTAACAATGAATTTCATAAAATGATTATTTACAGAAATAAGAAAAAAAAGAGGCCATGCTTACGAATAAAATTAGTTCAAAGAAGCATTGATAATTAAAACATACGAAAGGAGAAAACACAATTATTGTTATAGAGACGTACAATTATAAGGATTTTTTCAAAAAGTAACCAAGCGATGGCGGCAAAGGCACTTAAGCAATCGTAATAGATTTTACGCCATTTGTAGTTGATCTCTTGGCGCATGAACACGTGTGTATGTTTAGAAATTGCACGTGAGTCTTTTCATAAACTTTATCTCATATGTTCGATTTGACTAAGAGAAGGTCCAATATTAAATTAAACCAAAACGGTGACGAGTGATCTTCCTGTTTAATCCTGTTAAGAAGCGGGACCTCAATACCATTCGTGTGGTCGTTCCAGCTGTAGGCCGTTGTCGAGGGGTCATACTGATCACGAACAAGATGGGCATTGTGTGCTGGAACGCCACAATCCTCCAACGACCAGAGTAGCGTCTCGTTAGGTAGGCTATCAAAGGCCAGAGACCATCAATAAGAAGACCTGACATTTGCAGCTTTTCCCATACAAACTTTGTAATATGCGCCCTTTAGGTAAAACCAATGAAACATTGTGGACCGCTCATGAATGACGTCGTATAATTCAGTCATAATTTAAGTCAATATAGTATACTGCTTGCTCTTCAGAATCTTAAAATTTCTTTTTTGAGTTTCTTTAAAATTTTATTTTATTTATTTCATTTTCTTTATTTTCATTTTATTTACATAACAAGTGTTATTTATTTTAGTTCTTGATTTACTTTAATTTATTATACATTACATTAATTTCTGTTAAATGTTTATGCTACAAAATAAAAAAATTAAATTAGTCCACTTAAAAAAAACCCACTGACATTAAATTCAAACATTTAATTAAGCATTAATAAACAAGTTAACAAGTGGTAGAGTAAAAATTAAAAATAAAAAATAGAGTAGACATGCAAAAAAACAAGGCATTCGTTGCTTCATCATGAAACATTATTCATTATGGAATAAAAGCAATTTGAGTGAATACAATCTAATGATTCATACATATAGATTCTGGTATCCTCTTAAAATACATTGACTGTTACGAACGATCATCAGATTCATGCACGAACAATAAATTCTTCATTCCTCGTCAGTTAGCACAATTGCTGCTCGTCGCACCATTGCTCTGATATTTTAGTAAAAACTGCAGATATTTTTACTAAACGCTTACTATAACTCTGCAGATGACATGTTCAGATAAAACTGGCGATGCTTCCATTGACGATTCAACGTTTCAGTATTTCAACGTGGACTGAGTATTTCCGAAACCGCACGTCTTCTAGGCTTTTCCCGAAGAACCATTTCAAGGGTTTACCCGGACTAGTTAAACAACCAAAAAACAACCAGCCAGAGACAAACCTGTGGTCGCAATCCAAGGGGTGAGAGTAGGATGGGAATGCTATTTCGTACCAATAGAAACGTCACGACTCGTCAACTCACCGTGGAATACAACACTGGACCGCAGAATAACGTCCCTGAACCCACTACACGCCGTACATTGGCAAGGATGGGCTACAACAGCCGACGGCCAGTTAGGATACCTTTGATCTCCACCCAAAACCGCAAAAAAATCTCCAATTTCTCTGTGATCACCAATGCTGGATCGTCAACGAATGGAAGAATGTCTGCTACTCGGATGAATCCCGTTTCCTATTGCATCACGCAGATAGCCGACGCAGAATTTGAAGACAACAGCACGAAGCGAATGACCCCTCCTGTCTGGTTTCTACTGTTCAGGCTGATGGAGGCTCTGTAATCGTCTGGGGAATGTTTTCCTGGTATACTTTTGGTCCGTTAATACGTGTAGAACAACACCTTAATGGTCAGGGCTACCTGAACATTGTTGCCGACCACGTTCATCCCTTCATGGCTACTGTTTCCCCCCATCGGAAGGATACTTCCTGCGGGACAGTGCTCCGTGTCGTATCATCATGGAATGATTCCAGGAGCACGATAATGAATTCAGCTTACTCCTCTGGCCACTACAATCCCCGGATTTGAACCCAATCGTACATATTAGGGGTGAGCTGGAACGGGTTATTCGAGGCATGGAACCACCACTATCCAATAAGCATCAACTGGGAGCAGCTGTTGCATCCGCAAGGACAAACATCACGGAAAAATGCTTCCAGCGGCTAATTGAAACCATGCCACGGCAAATTCGTGCTGTTATAGGTGCTAGAGAAGGTGGCAACACTATTAGGGAGGTGTTCCTAATAAACTGGCCACTCAGTGTATATACGATTCGTGTGCAAGAAACGATACAAGAAATTGTTAGTCGTGGAAGGCCTCAATCATAACACAGAAAGGAACAGTCTGAACATTAACGGCGGAAAATATGGTCACTTCAGTGGTGGACACTGGTAAGAGACACATGTATGGGTGGTGATCAACAGCCAATATTGATTCTAGAAAATGCAAGGTAGAGACGCTAAAAAAGTTTCCGTCTGCGTAAGCCAAATGCTTTAAACTTGAAAATTTTATCATTTTGATTTTGATTTTATCATTTATTAGGAATTTGACACGGGAATTTCGTGGAAAAGGATATTTTTCTGAAACATAAGTTATTTAAGTCTGGCGTCCCGAAAGCGAAGTCGAATATTTCAGAAATCGGCTAGCCCTTCGCAAAACATGCATCGTCTCTTTCTCAACCCTTTCTCTTCCGGCTCAAATTAGCCTTCCGAAATCGCGGAATATCATCAAAGAAGACGTAGGAAGGAACTTTAAGATATTAGTTTTTCCCTCACCGAAAACTTCACAAAAGTTTGCTCATTACGAATTTAATTCAGTACACTACGATTTTGTGCCCCCGACTAAATATGCCTTGTCACATCATGCCTACCGCCTGCCTGTCCTGCACGGATGAAAATGTATAAATGGCCTTGGGTTCAGAAATATATTATGGTTGCTTAGAGTTAAACGAAATTCATTTTCTATAGTTAACGCGGAGAGAGAGAAAAGGACTGCACGTATGAAATTTGAGCAAAGCTTGGACTGATACGCATAGTAAAATGGCATACAAGTCTTATCTACAAGTAACTCTTCGTTTCTACAAAAAAGCCTTCTTTGTTTGTTTGTTTGGATACAAACTGGATAAGAAAGCGCGTTTGTACACATGCATAGAAATAAATCTATGTCATGTGAATAGAAAAATTTGTCTTTAAATGTATATTATAAGTTTACAATATTTGAAATTTTTCTTTAAATATTACGGCTAAACTTAGAAGATTGAAAAATGCATTTGTGAAATTGTTTTTGGATAAGTTATTTAGAATTATTCTGAGTAAATGAAATGTATTATGTAATGATAATAAATTATCCAGATTCGTAAATTAAATTTAAAAATATCCAAGTTTTTTCAAGAAGATGCTGTAAGTGACCCCGTTTCTGAGGTTATTTTTATTAGCTGAATATTTATACATTGTAATGGGTTTATATTTTTAAGTCTAATTGATTTTTATGATTGATTTTAATCGGTTTTTTTTTTATGAAATTTTATCATACAAATGGCAGTCCATACATTTCATCATGCAATCGCTATTTTCAGTTAGACTTGTGCAGCCCCTAGCGGCAAATTTTAATGCAAATTTTATGCAAATTTTAAAGTGTAAGCGTCTGTTATCGAAATTGGTAAACATGACGCCACCTGGTGTCGAAATTGGGCAACACGCTATTTCCAAGCATTATCTCTTGACTTGGGCATAATCGAATTATCTTTAATTTTTAAGTTTAATGTGATAAGAAGTACAGTTTCATTTATTTCTCTGTAAAGCATTCCCAGAGAGAAACGTGCCGTCATTTTTCGTTTTTATCTCTGCTTATCAGATAACATTAAACAGAAGGAGAAAGAGAGAGGGAAAACATCTACGTCGCCATTCCATGTTATCATACAAAGATAGAAAATTCAGTAAAACTATGATTATAAACTCCTTTTTTAATGGACAGATGCCAAGAGAACAAACGGTAAGTCGTTTCTGAAGAAATTTTATGTATTTATGTTTCACCACAGAGGTAAGAAACTATGTATAAGGGGTAATTTCTAAGTTAATGAAAGGAACGCAAAATGTCGCCACTCGCTATCAATCAAATAATAATGAAATTCTATTATAGACATTTATCACCTTAAATTAGTTCACGTTTATGTATTCACTAAGATATTATTTGTGTCCTATTCGTGTCTAAATTATTATTTTCTCAATATTTATAAAATAGTATCAAATCAAAATTCAACTCCGACGCCATTTCGTGAATCCTTATCTCTAGCTCTGTCATCTTGATTACTTCGCCATTGTGTGAAGTTCTTCATTACATTAACATATTGCACGTGCGTGTATTTTCTAATAAGAGATTGTTAAACCAGTCTATTTCCCTTTATATGAAAGTGGGTAGAATATACCAATCCTACTGAATAAATATCCGTAACATTGCATTAAAAATCCAAAATTGTTATTTTGTGGAGGCATGCATGCCTGCTATGCGCATGGGATATTGGGAAACAGTTATACAAGCTGACGCAGCGAAATGTCATCAAGTTTTTGTTAACTGAAGGCCTGAGACCGATAGAAATTCATCGCCGTCTGACTTTTCAGTAGGGTGACAGTCTTGACGGTGTAACATTGTCTATCCAATGATGACCTACCGTTTGACTGTTTAAAAAAATCTTCATATTCGCTGAATCTCGCACCTTCAGGTTTTCCATACCTTTGTGCTCACTAACAGATGCCTGAGTGGATAGATGCTTCCAGAATGACGCACGTATCCAAAAGAATTGTTTTCCCTGTGCAATCAGTGCCCATGCCAAGGGTTGGCGTAGATAGATAGAACTAACGGAAGAGGCACAATGTTGAAAAATAGTAACGAAGCTATTTTAGTGCTTGTAATAAATATATATTAAAGCATATTTCCAGTTATTTATTGAATGAGCCTTGTTTATCGAGTTCTGATCTCACTATTTCATCTTCTTCAGACTCTCATATGAAAGATTAATTCATGAATATAGATAGAGAGAAATTAGTAAAGATAAGGAAGAGTGGGCTATAAGAAATTTATACTCCATTCTCTTCAGAACAAAAAACTCAAGTTTATTTCGTAATGAGAACTTTAACATTATCATATTCCTATTGATTATATTAATATCTCCAAGTTTTTTTCCCCCGAGTGCTACGACCATCATACAGCAATCATTAATCCAGTTTCAAAGTACTGACCTATATAAATAACTGGATGGCGCTTCTGGCGAAAAACTTGACGCCACCGGAAGTTGCCCTTACTATGATGGCGGATGGCAAGAAAACTCATCGTGTGTGCAACGTTTGTTGGATTCTTGGATCAATTCTGATTTTTAATGCCAGAAACAGAGCATTGTAAAGGTACACAAAGTAAACTTAACAATTGGTCAAAGTAAAATGTTAATTAATTAAAAATAAGCTTTTCAATACTTAAAATGAAATCTTTAATGAGTGTAAGGTTTGATTAAGCAGTCTGAGTTTCGTAAATATTATTTACTTTATACTCTGCCAACCAAAAAGATAATATTTAATTATATTAGTAAAAGTTTTAATTTAAATGTTTCCATCAAATTAATTGTATTAGAATAATCTCGAATAAAAATGTCACAAAAAAGTTTAAACTATTGCCCCTACCAATGTGGCGCCCAGTGGCGTCATCCTTTTTAATCCTCTTAATGAGGGATGCGCCATCCAGTTATTTATGTAGGTCAGTGGTTCATCCAGGGACACAACTCCTCGGCCTCTGGCCATATAGACCCTGGACGGACGTTGTTGGATTACATTAAATAATAATAATAATAATAATAATAATAATAATAATAATAATAATAATAAAAGCTGTAAATGTTATACAGTGTTTGGAGAGTGAAAATATAAACGTTATTCTGGGAGATTTTAATATCAAATTTAATCAGGAAACATTTGAAAAAGAATAATTATATAAAAATTGTGAATTGATGCAAACATATCCAATAATAGATTTCCCAACAAGGATAGGTAAACTAACAAGAAATACATTAGACCAAATTTTCTTACCAAATAGCTGGCTTAATTTTAAGATTCGAAGAACCTGGCTGCCAAAATGTGATCATATAGCTATAAGTTGTGATATAAAAGTAAATAGGAAAAATGATATTAAAGAAAAAAAAGAGAATAAACAAATATACTGCTTTAAAGATATTGACTGGAATAAATTTCGGATAAAAATCTCCCAGGAACAATGGAAGAGATATTATGAAACTGAGAATATAAATGAGAAATATAACATCTTCAGGGAAAATATGTATAGCGCCTTATTAAAAGCGGGAATGAAATTGACAAATATTAAGAAAACAGGGTTAAAAAAATGGATTAATTATGAAATTAAAAAGATGTGGAAACAAAAAAAGATCGCATATCGTAATTACAATAAAGAAAGGAATGATAAATTATTAAGGGAATATAAAGACATAAATAGAAAGTTGAAAAAAGAAATAAAAAAGGCAAAGAGGAAGAAAGTGATGAGTGCGAGAGGAGTTTTTGATTTATGGACATATATTAGAAAACATCATACAGACAGTAGAGTAATGTTCCCAGAAGAAGACAATGGAAAATTCCTGCAATGGATAAATAACCCGAATACAACTGATGCCCCTCAAATAATGCCTTCGTTACGAAAGAGCGATCAGCAACTAAGCAATGTGATTACTATATTACCAACACAATTACCTCAAATTTTGAAGACAATGAACTTAAAACCTATGAGATGTGATGGACCAATAACAAGTGCAGTGATAAAAAACTGGGGTATGCAAGGAAACCTACTGTTTATTCACTTAGTACATTCGATCATCAGAAATAAAAAATTCCCAAAGAAATTTAAAAATGCAGAAATAATCCCAAAGTATAAAGCAGGATTGCCAAAGGATTATCGAAATTACCGTCCAGTGGCGAGAATAACAACAATAGCAAAATTGACAGAAAAAGTTATTTTTGAAAGCATGATACATTTCCTTTGGGAAAAGGTCCCGGATAACCAAAAAGGAGGAAGACCGAAAGAGTCAATTAATAATCTTCTACTATCCGTTTATCAGCAGGCACTGCATGCCTTAGACCAAAAGAAAATTTTTTATATTGTCTCGGTGGACTTGGCAAAAGCATTTGACTCAATATCTAGAGAACAAGTATTGGAAGATTTGAGGGATTTTGGTGTAAATGATCCATTATGGTCACTAATACAGGATTATTTCCGGGATAGATACAATTATATGCGAACAGAAAAAGGCATAATTAATGAATTAACAACAAAAGGAATAATGCAGGGTTCGGCAGTGAGTGTTTTATTTTATGCTGTGGCGACTGCAGGAATATATAGCCTACCGTTAAATATGGAAATAGTGTCCTATATAGACGATAGCTTTCTTATGAAAGCATATGAACTTGGAGAGGCTCAAAAAGCGAAACAAGAAATAGAAAAAGATATTGAAATGCTATCAAGTTGGTATGCTTCTAGAGGTTTAACGGTAAACAGGAACAAAACAAATATAATTTGTATCTCAAAAGAGAATTGTGCTCCAACAATATCATACAAAATATTAGGAATTAATTATGACAGCAATCTTAATTTTCAACAACATATAGAAATGCTGATTATTAAATTAAACAAGATGATATATCTAGTGAAAAGATTGAAGAAATCAATAACGAGACAGGAAATGGCTATAATCTTAAAAGCAAAAATATTGCCAACGATGGAATACGCGATAACAATTTGGACAAATACAAATAAAAACCTGCTGAAGAAAATTAAAACAGCATATAACAATGTAGTAAGGGAAGCCTTTTCGCTGAATAGATATGCATCGATTACGGAATACTGTAATAAGAATAAAATTCCAATCTTCAACACGGTAATAAAGAAAGCTAAACTAAAAGAAATCTATAAAGGATTAACAGATGAAGCACATCCAATAGCCTATTTGAGAAATTGGATGGCAGATCCGTTGAAAGTACGGCAATGTCGTAGTTACAAGATAGAGTTAAGCAAGCCAATATCATCATTTATAAGAAATAAATTTCCATATGATACAATCCTAGAATGGAATGAGATGCCGTTAAATTTGAGGAAACAGATGATAAACTGTGATAGTGAAATATGTGTAAATCATGATAAACATATAAGAAATATAATAGAAAGCTATGTTATGGAACAACAAATGAGAGAAAAAGGAATGCTTTGACAAATCTCCCAAAAGGGAGGCTACAATAAATTAAATTAAATTAAATTAAATAATAATAATAGCTTAAAACGAAACTCCTCAAACAAAAGGTACTTTCTACGTAATTCAAGAAATAAGGGTATGCTGGAACCTTCGAGCATGAAAATAGAAGGCTGGAACCCATGTACGACTTCGTTTACCTGGGATGCCTGTTTGAAAGCAATGATTGTATAGATGGAGAAATTCTGAAGAAAGTACTAAGCATACGATGATTAAGAGGGATGTTCTGATGAAAGAAGCGGGTATGGGTTATATGCAGCAGTGTGTCCTTCTGCCTTGTGGCCTGTATGGGTCTGAGGCTTGAGTTATGCAAGTAAGACACAAGAATCCTATCTCATTGTCAACCAGTGCACAAGATTCGGTGATTGCCTGACAGACTTTTTCATGGATGTGAGGGCGTGTGCTGAACACCTTCTCCTTAAGGAACCCCCACAAAATTGACCCATCAATTCAACAAGAAGGTCATCCCCAACCGTTTCCCAAACCTCTTCAACGACGGATTCAGCTGGCCACCGACCAGTCCTGACTTTAACCTCTGTGACTTCTTTCTGTAGGGATTCCTTAAGGAGAATGTGTTCAGCACACGCCCCCGCACCATGGAAGAGCTACGTCAGGCAATCACGAATTTTGTGCACTGGTTGACAATGAGATGCGAAGCGCAGTGCTGCAAAACTTCATCCTCAGGTTTCGTCGTGTTGTACAGATGAATGGAGCACACATTGAGCATGTGGTTATCAGGTGTGAAAGCCCAATGTGTAATGTGTATTGAAGATCTATAGGACATTCCTAATTTTATTAGTTCCTGAGTACCAAACCATTAGAATCGTACGTAATTGACTGTACCACCCTGTATATTATAACCTGTTTTGTCTTTCATTTTTCCATGCTGACGACATTCATTTTCTATCTCAGAACTCTTATTCTCATCACATACAAACTATACTCTATTCAATGAGAGAAAAACTGGGCGTGCCCAGTTAAATTTCCAATTTCAATTGTTAGCGACTGCTAATTTTACTTAGCAACAATGTCTAACAATTGAAATCAGAAATTTAATTAGACACGCCCAGTTTTTCTTTCGTTGGATAGAGTATAACTTATAAAAACTCATCTCCTATGGCGTTCACCAAAATGACACCGACCTTTCGTATGACATCAATTTTCACTGGCGACAGACGGATCGTTGAAAGTTTGCGCTAACTTGCGTGAGAACGACAATAACTTTGCAGTCAATTGCAACTGTGTGTAACATGGCGATTCTTGGCACGAAATTAAAAATACCACAAATAGATAAAACAAAAATATTTTTTCCGTTTACCTGCGCATGTTTGGATGTTTGAATATAGAATAACAATGTCGACCAGCTTCACCGTTTACTTTGCTTTTCCAACATCAAAACATGCCTCTTTTGAAGAAGATATACTTACATAAATCCGACAAACAATGCTTTCACTAGTAGAGCCCAAGGAGCAGACAATGAATTTGCTTTAACCACTCCAGGGGAATTTGCTGAGACCTACCTTCCATCAATACTTAAAGAGATTAGCAGGATGAACGCACGCAACACGCTATGGATTATTACTATTACTAAAAGAAGACACGTGAACTCTTGATAGCGGATTTATTTCATAGAACTATGGTGGACAAGAGTCGACGTTTCTTTTTTTAGAGGATAACAAGGATTATAAAAACAAATAATTATCAATCGAATATTTATTGCAAAAAATGCAAACAAAACGCTAGAAAACGTTTTCCAAATTATTTCATTTGGATAAATCCCATCCTCATTGTTATATCAGTATTATTTGGATAATAGGCACGAGTAGAAAAATCAATGAATTTTTAATAGCAATAATAATGGTAATACGAGTACAACTGTAAAATATATTTGACAAAGAATTACAGTCTTGTTTTATGCTTACTTTCTATACAACTTGACCACCATTCCTTACAATATAAATTTAAATATTCTAGAAATATTACCAATAGGCCACATAAACCATTAACTCACCTGACCGTGGATTTACCTTCATAACTCCAAAAAAAGCAACCATTTAACCATCGATTAAGTACACGTAATAAGGTGTTCTTCTCTTTAACAAACGATTTTCTTTTTAAGATACGAGGGGTGATCAAAAAGTAATGTCGCGTATTTTTTTTTTCTCTAAAATCGTGACCAGAAAAAAATAAACACTTGTACATTCGATAGAATACTTCAACTTTTATTTTTCCACATATTCTCCAAACCGATTGAGACAAGGATCCCAGCGGTGGACGAGTTTTTCCACGCCCTGTCGATAAAAGTCGTCTGGCTGAGTGTGGAACCAGTTGCGAACTGCCGATTTCACCTCGTCGTAGTCACGGAAATGTTGATCGGCCAGTAATTTCTTCAAACGGTCCGAAGATACGGTAGTCACTGGGAGCAAGGTCCGGGCTGTATGGAGGATGAAGCAGGGTTTCCCAGTTCCATCGCTGCAACAGCTCAGTAACCCGTTTCGCTGTGTGGGGAATACGTTCTCGTGATGCAGCACGATGTCTTCCATTCCCTGGTCAGGTCTTTTCCTGCGTATGGCCTCTCGAAGATACCTCAATGTATCTCTGCAGCGTTCGGAATTGACAGTGGTACGCGGTGAAAGAAACTCAAGCAGTATCGGACCACGGCAATCCCAAAAACATGTCAACATGACCTTGCCGGCTGATGGCACAGTTTTTAACTTATTCGTTGTGGGAGATGAGGTGTGTTACCAAACCGCCCATTGCATCTTGGTTTCTCGGTAACCAAAAAATCCTGACCCTCCTCCTGGTATCGAGTGAGATGCAGCAAACAAGCATCAAAATCTAAGCATCTTGATGTTAGGTTGTCAACTGTCGTGGCGCCCATCTGCATGACACTTTACAAAAGCCGAGTTGCTCGTGAACAATGTCGTATGCTGTCCCATATGAAATGTCCAACATTGCAGTAATTTCTCTCACGGTAATCCGCCGGTTCTCCCGCACCTGGGCTTCCACAGCGGCAATGTTGCTGTCAGTCATGGATTCCTGCGGCCGACCAGAGCGATGTTCGTCCAGCAGTTCCTCTCGTCCTTCTTTAAAAGCCTTACACCAGCGTTGTACTCTTCGGAGCTGCACCATATAACCTCCGTACAACGACACACTTTCTTTATGGATATCGACTAGTTTCAGTCCTTTTGCACAAAAGAAACTCAAAATACTCCGCTGCTCAAAAGCACTGGACAATGAAACGAGAGCCGCCGTTTTGCTTGGATTGTCACGTCATAGTGCTTGGCGGATGCACACGACACTGACAGGAAACTTTAACATTGAATCAACCTAACTTTTATAAATCTCAATTTTCTCATATCTGCCATGATTTTAGAGGGAAAAAATACGCGACATTACTTTTTGATCAACCTCGTATAATCTTCCACCATTTTATCACAATAAACGAACCCAAAATGTTTTCTTCTTCATCTTAATATATTTACGATTGAATTTTTAAACGGCTTGAGTGAAAGGTCAACAAACATTTCTGTTTCAAAGTCAACCTTTACAATTATCTCTAAAGCTAATAGAAAAAATATGCTATGCTATATGGGAAGATATGTCTTACCAGCACTTGCATTATTTATTTAAGAGATATAAAACCAAAGAAATACGAATCCAATGTCCATCAGATGCCCATTCATGTAGAGCTTCCATATCCCACTTCCGTGCATAGCCTATAGCAACTACTTGAGCCAGGGAAGAGGGACAACGGGAAGCGAAGTGATGCTCTTTTGTTGAAACAAAAATACACGTAGCGATCCTAACGTCTGGGACATGAAACGTTAGGCTCTGTAACCTTCAACCCAGAGAGCGTTAAAGAAAGTTTCTGTTTTAACCTCTAACCCAGACATGAAGAACATTTTTACTTTCAATTTCAAAGCGACTGCCTGCCTGCAACTGCTGTCAGTGCAGGTGAATTTATGTTATTTTTATAATTTTTTTCCATGGCTAAAAAATTTTTCGCAAGGTATTGTGCAGCGAAAACGTATTGAAGTCTTTTAATTTATATTAATTTAATGTTCTAATTCTGTACGTATACTTGACATGCATATTTCATTATTTGCATGATTGTTAACCATTTTAATTTTCAATTCGAAAAATAAAAAGTGCTTGCATTTATTACTGTGTTTGTCATTTTTATGTCTATTTTTAATGTAGTAAAGAATATTAGAAATTAATTTAAACACTTGAACCCATTTTTATCTTAAAAAGTTAAGAAGGTTTAAAAAAGTTAATTCTATTTTGAAAAGTTAATTTAAAGTGGGAAGTAGAGAACTGCCAGGGAGGAGGGAACAGCCAGGGAAAAGGGTGGAGCTTTGAACAGCCATCCTCCTCCTGGAACAGCCCCGAGCCACATTATGGAGGGGGTGCGACGTAACAGCCAGATAACTCATGTCCCAGACGTTGAAGCTCAGTGGCGCTGTTTTTCTTAACACCAAAATAGTATTGAATCAGTTACGAACTTCGCCTCCCGTTGTCCCTCCTCCCTGCTTGAGCATCATAATATACGTGTTCACTTGTGAGTACTAACCAGCAGTTGTTACAGTTTTGACTGCATAACTCAGAAACTTCTCCTTGGAATTTGATCAAATTGTAACGATATACACAGTCTTATGTACCCTGTTATTTCTCCAAATTTCATTATTCTGGGCTTTGCAGAACCTGAGTTATTAACCTGTTGATCTTGGTGGCGGCATTTTTATTTCTGTTCATATATCAGTTATCGTTCAAATTCGGACCCATGGTCATATAAACTTTTTTGCTTAGAATCACCCATATTACCTCCCTTCCAAGTTTGTACAGACTGTTCAGATACACCCTGTATAAAAGCTCAATTTTATATTCATTTTCTCTGGATGTCTTGGGCTTAATAGAATTATTTCGATTTAAATTTTTAGCTTTCATATGACATCAAATATATAAAAGTTTAATATATTTCTCTGTACAGCATTCCCAAAGAGAATGTGATACAATTTTTTGTTTTATCTCGGCTTATCAGATAAGAGGGAACGAAGAGAAATCGTCCATGTCGCCATTTCACGTTCTTATACAAAGGAAGCAAATCCAGTGAAAGCATAACTGGAAAATCCTTCTTTTAATGGAACAGATGTCAGTAAGCACAAACCTAAGTTGTTTCTAAACCACTTTTGTATGTTTATATTTTACTATACAGAGTTAACATTTTATTGTAAGGCGTAGTTTGTAAATTAATAAAAGGAACAAAAAAATGTCTGGCATTCATTGTCAATCAAATACTCACAAATTCTTATATTAGTCTATTAAATTAGTTCTTCTATTTTACTTTTCACTACGATATCTTTTGGAACCTTTTTCAAATCCAAATTATATTATTCCTTAATATTTATAAAATACAATTAAAGCCTAATTCAACTCCGCCATTTCGTGAACGCATTCTCTTATCTCTAGCTCTGCCATCTTAACTACCTTGTCCTTCTATGAAGTTTTTCATTCCATGATAATGTTATTGGTCTTCTTTCTAACACGAGCTTGTTACAGATGTTAAGGCCAGAACTTCGTATTTTTGTTTATTGGTACGGACATAATCATGGAAGGGAAGTAGTGAAACTTCCTTATGCTTTTACATTGACATAGAAGAAAATAATTTTTTATTACTGAAGATTTAATGCTTATCTAAAACCAATTGTTGTGTACATTTCTTTATTAGAGTTAAAAGTAATCTAAAAAATTTTTGATATTACAATTTTTGATAAGATATTTGTAGATTAAAATGCAACCGAACATTAAAGTGTGCAATCACTCGAAATTGTCTCCGCGGGAATTTTGTGAAACTATGGCGCTGCTGCAGATTTGGCAGGGTCGTTTATTTAATTTCATTTAAAAGATATTATAAAACAAATATTATTTATTTTTTCTTTGTTATGTAGTTAAATAAATTGTTAATAAAAGTAAGTATATTTAAAAAATAAATTGAATTAAAAAAATCAAATAAATGCATAATCATAGTACTCTCATATCATGATTATGGTACACAAAATGTTTCTTTAAAATTATAATTAATTTATTAAAAAGAAGTGAACACCGCGTGGTATAATTTTGTAAAAATAAACTGACGTTTTGGATAGAGTGAAAGTGATAATAGGGGCTTAGAAGACGTCTTATATACAGGGGCATTTAGAGGGGAGGAGGGAGAAAATAAAGGGAGGGAAAGCCAAAGGCACTGAAAGAAGCTGTAGAAAGCCCCTTGACCAATTAGAGAATAGTTGGAGGGAGAGGGGAGTGGGGGAAAATTAATGAAAGAATGGTGCCTTTGCGAAGGTTAATGTCATTATAGGGAATTGAATTTCATGAGAAAAGAACTCGAATTGCTTTTCTTTTTTGTTATGGAAGTTATGAAGAAAATAAAGACTAACGTCCTGTAAGGAGTGACCACGAGATTTTAAGTGATTAGCGAATATATTTTGTTCACCCTGTATTTTGTATTATATCCAGACTAGTTTTTCTTTTCTGCCGAGAGAATTGAGGAGAGATGTTTGTAATGCAGTGAAAAGTAAAACACGTAAAAAATTTGCAAAATTGCTCTTAATATTTGAACTTTCTCTGATTATACTTGAACTGTTATTTATTTTTAAGAAAATAATTCTGTTTTAAATTTATTAATAATAAAAGGCAATAAAGTTTAATAAATGCACAATTGAAATTTTATTTTTGATATGTTGTTATTCATTTTAGATTTTATCATTTTGTAAATAAAAGTTAACAGGAAAATAAGTTTGGAACCAAAACAGCAGTGGCGCCATCATGCGCTGGAACATAGGGAACTACAGAGTTTCACTACTTCCCTTCTATGATTATGGTACGGGTAACAATGGCAAACTTTCTTGTCTTTGTTGCTTGTTGCCATATCAAAAGTTTTTGTTGTTTTTATAACTACGCGACGCTTAAGCTGTCGATTTGTTCTATCTGTAGTTATTTCCTTTCTTTCCATTAAGCTTTAACTCATTTTTCTGCTCATGGCTTCCCTCAACTTTATTTAAGTAGCATCGCATTCTTATGGATAACTTCTGGTTGTTATTTCTCCATAAACATTCGTCTTCCTGCTCCGTACGTCTGCGATTCACGCTGACGGTAATGAGCCTTGCTAATTCCATTTAAGTCAACGAATTCGAGCTCAACGAAACCCAATTCATTGAGCAAGAGTTACGAAAACTCTATTCACGCCCCTCCAACAATAGCCTATTTTTACTTCCTAGGTAAAATATCTATAGAGAGAGTTCTGGCCTCATTATTTCAACTCATTTATACTCTCATACGAAAAGTTAATTCATTTAATTTTTATAGAAATAAATGAGTGAAAAGAAAGGAAGAGGAGTTATCATTGCGCAGAAAGAAATTCATGTGAATCATGCTTTTCTTCTTAGGAAAACAGAACATCAGGTTTATTTCCTGATAAGATCTTCCTACTAAATCTGTTTTTTTAAAAATTTGTTTTTCCTACTAAATATATTAA
Source organism: Rhysida immarginata (assembly GCA_023313115.1). Lineage (NCBI taxonomy): Eukaryota > Metazoa > Arthropoda > Chilopoda > Scolopendromorpha > Scolopendridae > Rhysida > Rhysida immarginata. Next base: position 26,053 of record JAHWFO010011309.1, read on the forward strand.
CCATATCTCCAAGACAATAGTTTATCACAAAAATCCTCAAACAAACAGTTTACTTTTGTTATTAAAAAATATCAATAATGGGAGTGGGGTTTGCTTTCTCTAAAGGTTTGTGACGAATTTTTCCTGTTTTTGATTTCCTAATGTTCAGTTTGAAGTTTAAGAATATCAATTTGACATTGTTGATTGTTTGTCTTTATAGAAAATAATCTACGATGGAAAAGAAGACAGGGCTCTTTTAATGTTTCTTCTACACATTTTATAAACGAGTATTTCTTGTTTGGCTGACGAGACCAATATCATGGTGTTCATAAAGATGTTAATTCTTCCATAAGAGACGTCGTATTTCTTTGCAATTTGTTCTATCCAGAGCATCCCGAACATGCTGTATAAAATTTACGTCTACAGATCTGGCTGACACCCACCGTACACCAGTTCTTTTCCTCTTTTTTAAAGGTAATATTTTCACTAGATCATTATTTCACGTCTATTATCGTACAGGATAGGAAACTTAATGCTCAAACAGGTCAGAAAAGTTTTACATAGAATGATGGAGACAAATAGGCTTTGCTCTTTATCAAGAATTTAATGTATTCAAAATAGATTTAGTAATAAAATATTAGGCCATCAAAAATTATGGTTAGGCCATCCCCTATCTTAAATTAATTGTTAAATTAAAATTGATAGCAGACTATACTGAGTGGCCAGATAATTTTATATCATTCACCCCATCAGTATACTTAGTTGAGCCATCTTTAATACCGCGGCGATTCTTCTTGGCATTGACTCCACGATATGTTAAAAGGTGATGCAAGGAATTTGAATAGGATTTGAATTTGAATTGGCAAAATGACACCATGCCTGATGAATAGCATTGTTCACTTGTGTGAGATTTGATGGTTGTGGAACCACATGCCTGATGGCTCTTTCAACTTCCTCTCTCAAATGCTGAATTGCATTGAGAGCTGGTGATTGTCGGGGCCACCAATGTAAGGTAAAGTCTCTCTCATGCCCTTGAAACCACTTCTGCACAATACGGCACCGTGGCATGGCGCATTATCTTATTGGAAGAAGCTATCTCTATTGAGATATGCGATCAACATTATATGGTGAACTTGATCAGCAACGATACTTAGATAAGTTGTGTTATTCAGACGTTTTTCCACACGAATTAAAGGGCCTAAATTCTGCCAGGTAAACATGCTCCAAACCATAAAACTGTCCCCACCAGCTTGAAGGATTGTACTTGTGGATATGGAGTCCATGCTTTCATGCTGTTTCCTCCAAATTCTCACTCTGCCATTTGTATGATGCAACTGGAAACGTGATTCATCCTGTGTGAATTGGAGACGTTTTATCTTGTTAACTGCAGAAAACAAAGGTGTTCAAACAGGCTTTCGGCTTCCATATCCCATACGATACAGTGTACGAAGAATAGTGCGTTCACAGGTCATTTGAGATGATCCCTGATTAAGATGTGCAGTAATTTGAAGCACTGTTGCCATTCTGTTGTCTTGTACCAATCTTGCTACTCTCCTTTCTGCCCGAACATTGATTAGTCGCTGACGGCTACAATTCGCCGCTGAGACCCAGTTTTTCGGCTGACAGTCCAGTCTTTAAACACTTTAAAACCAGTTGCTCTTGAACATTTGACAAATGCAGCTGTTTTGCTCATACTCGCTTCATGGCTCCGAGCATCAACAATCATCCCATATTCAAAGCCGTTAAATCGCGTCGTTTACACTATTCAAAAACAAAATTTTATTGTAAACAACCTGCTTCCCTACTTGTAATGGTCTGGCCCTCTAGCAACTTCAGCGCGAAATCATAGCTAATTTGTCTACAAACGTTAGTTGATCATAATAATTTGGCCACCCAGTGTATATATATTGAAGAATTCAGGTTAGATCCTGGTAACGGTTCCATGCCAATCTTTGATTTTGTTAGTGTCACAAATGAAAATTGAATTTATTTAAAGAAACCCATAATATTGAACAAATCTGTCAAAATAATTATCTTTTATGTAATGCACATACTTTTCTGTCTATCATAATTATTATTTAGAAGCGTACAAGTTCATTCACACTTTATGGAAACTATATTAAAATCATTTTACGTAAACGGGAACTATGGGTAAGAAACATCTAGCACATAAGCAGGTACTGGTGGAATTATTATTTTTTTCCCAAGTAACTACGCCACCGAAAGTGGACAGTTGGTTTGAAGGGTACGTCACCGCCCTTTCCGAAGAGTCAAATAGCACAACGTTGTAAACAAAAGGTCTCGCCATTTCTGAGAAAGGGGTCTTCAATATACTCAATTCCCGTGGTGAAGCTCCACCCGCAGAAAGAATGGGTCCGAAAGCGCATTTCAAGAAAGTGAGGACCGCGGACGTCATTCGAAGATTACGAAAATTTGTCTCCCTCGAAAATCCCCTCAACACAAAAAAGTATTGCTTCAAAACTAGGAATATACCCGTGTTCCGAGAAGAAATTCCGGGATTGTACGGAAACGATTGTCGAAATGTGGTGTTCCATCAGGACAAGGCATCGAGCCACACTTCCAGATCGACGGTAGGTTTCTTGGCTCATCTGCAACAGGAGACCGGGATAATGCCACATCCTTACCAAATCACCTGATGCCGCCACACTGAATTTTTGTTCCGCTTACGGGAAGTTTAAGAGAGCCTTCAGGAAACTACAATGCAGAACTTTAACTGGCATTTGGAAAGCTGCGCAAGAGGAATGGGATAAATTGGATCACGTAGCCCTCCGAAACAGCCTTGTATCCTGGAAATACCGGTGTCGGGCTATTGTCAAGAAACAGGGGAATCAGAACATGAAAAAAAAATAAACATGGTTTGTTAGAATAAATTTTAAAAAATAAAATCGTTTCATAAAGTGTGAATGATCTTCTGTAGAATGTATGCTTTACTTTTCCCATGTTCGTGAAGAAAACCATTTTTTTTCATAGAAAAGATGATATGAGTCTTTGAAATATTTACCATATTAAAATAATACTATTTTTTAACCTTCAAAGATAAAAAAATACTTCAAAAATGCTTCGAGACTAAACTTATTTACAATTGTTTTCCGTTGACTCGGACTAAACAGTATATTTCCGTTAAATATTTAACATTTCTTAAAGAAATAATATTCAACTTTAATGTGCCTTGAGCTTATAAATATTGTTCTATCTCTGTAATATACACTGTCATATCACTGAATTATGATCACCCGCTTAGTAATGGGAGTAGCCACCCTTCGCCGCTATACCTGCTGCTAGGCGTCGTGGCATGGACGCAAGAAGTGCGCGGTATGTGTCCGATGGTATGGCAGTCCATTCTGCTTGAAGTGCTGTCCACACAGCTTCGAAAGTCATAGGTGAAGGGTCCAGCTGCCGTACATGGCGATCAAGGTGTTTGATTGGATTGATGTCCGGCGAATTAGCGGGCTAAGGGAGCACTCGAAAGTCAGTAGAGTGTTCCTCAAACCAATCCAGAAGGAGACATGCCTTGTGGCAGGGTGCAGTGTCCTGCTGGAACACACCATCGCATTGGGGGAACATCCTGAACATGTACGGGTGCACCTGGTCCGCTACGATTGACAGATAGTCACATGCATTCAAATTGCCCTCTAGAGGAATCAGTAGACCTAACTGCTCCCAACAGAAGATCCCTCCCACATGCTTACCCCCACCAGCCTGTTTCCGGTCCACAATAGCCTCCTGCAGTCTCTTTTCATGGCGATCATGACGCACTCTTCATTCGCCCGTCAATCTTATGGAGCAAAAACCTAAACTCGTCGGAGAAGGCGACCTTAGCCCACTCGTCTGTGGTCCAATGGCGGTGCTCACGTGCAAAGGTTCCTGGTCAACATGGGTGCAGGAACCATGCGTCGACTGTTCAGGCCCATCCGTAGCAGGGTGCGTTCAACGGTAATGTCGGATACACGTCTGTTGGCACCACTGTTGAATCTCGTGGTCAGTTGATAGACTGTGGCTCTCCTGTCACTTTTTACGAGTCATCGTAGGCGCCGCTCTCCCCGTCGGTCGATGGCTCGTGACCCTTTACAGTCACCCCGTCTTTGTACACCTTCGCTACAGCGTACCGTAAACAGTTCACAAATCGCGCCGTTTCGGAGATGGAGCCACCCTTGCTGCGATAGCCTATCATCATCCCTCTCTGGATGTCCGTTAAATCCGGACGTTTACCCAAGTTGAGGCTCGTGCACCTGCCGTTTGTTGCACCAGCTTTAATGCTTTCTCACCTTGTTATGCAAATTTTGTTTGTCGTTGTTAGGGCGAACCATGCGTGTGCCTTGAAGGAGTGCTGGTCATAATTCATTAATATGACTGTGTATACTTAAAAATATCTAATTAATAAACAAATAAATATAAATAAATGACGGACGGTTGTGGTTGCCACATGTATTACTAAATGACGATATTTTCTTTTTATTTTTTTATTTATTTAATTGAATATCCAAAGGGATACTGATTAACAGTTACATATAATTAATACAATAATCCTTAAGTATTCCATTAAAATGTTTACAATTTCTGTTACATGACATATTATGACAAACAAAATATTTTTCTATCACAACTAGAGGTAAATTATTCCATTTTTCAAACATACATATAGGGAAAAACTTAAAAAATCTTAAAAGAGACATCATCGTGTACAACAAATTTAAAAATCCGAGTACCTGTAACAGAATAGGGGAGATTGGGGGAAAATGGGCATAGGGAGAATATGGGCAGTGCTTTAAAGTAATTTTTTGAATCAATCAATGAGGAGCCGTAACCTTTCAGTGGTGACGACATGGCGTAAAATGGTTCCCTGCGAAACACTTTGCTGACCCACTTGCCAGAAGACGATTAAAATCAAGTTTTCGTGTGGTTGTTGACTCTAGCCTTCAATATTATAAGCTTACTGCTAAGCTTAGAAGTCAAAATCTTTCCTAATTTGGTACATAAACCACAAATGTGTCCTCTAACAACGCTATCTAAGTTCCGGTTTTCAAATTCAAGTAAAGAATGTGGAGTTTGGGGAATAAGGGCATCTTCCATTCGAGGGAAAATGGGCACCTGTCGATATTGCATAGCATGGGGAAACGCGGCAAGTGTTGGAACGGCAGTGAATGGGTTTAGATCTATGGTTTATACCCATTCAATCCAAACACCTTGCCAGCTTACATGTTTGATACAAACACATCTGATGCAATCAGCAGTCATAGGCACACAACGACAGCAACACCACAACTGACAGAAGAAAGTGCATCACCACTTATACCAGCCTCTCCAGAAGCAACAAGTGCATCCACAACAACATCAGTCCTGTCCCTCACATTTCCATAGGCAAGCCAACTGCTAACGGAAGAAAACTGAAAACATCGGAGAACCTAATATCACCCTCTCGTTTATCCAAAGTCAGAACTAAACGAGATCAAGGATTATACCCTTGGCATTGCCCTGACGCATCAGATGATGATCCAGACAATTATTGTGCCATTTGTTTAGGATATTATTACGAAAATTATGACAGTGACTGGATCTCATGCCAAATTTGCAGTACTTGGTTTTACGACGAATGCATGAACGCTATTGGTCGGTCAAGTTTTTCATGTGAAAATTGCACTGAATGAGACCGAGTGAGTTGGGTAATATGGGCATAGAATGGCCATATTACCCAACATTCGGGGCAAAATGAGCATTTCAGTCACTGATCAGTATGCCATTTTATACTTTAAAATGTTTAGAGTTGTTTATATTAACTTTTCAAGATTGTACTTCTAACTTAGCTTTATTCAAAATAAATATTTAATTTTTCATTGTGCAATATTTTTATGCTGTTTTATCATGTTATGCTTAAGGTGCCCATTTTCCCCCAATCTCCTACTTAGAAATAAAATATTTTGAAAAGACATGCAAAGGATGTTCACTATCACGTACCATGTTAGCCAAACATTTAAAATTCAGAATACGTTTTAAAATTACACTTTTTAAAATTTCTAAATGAAACATTGTTGCATCTATTAAAAAGACTGAACTTAATCCACAGCTGGGAAAAGCACATTATTAAAGATAGCCTTTTTCCATTTAAATCTCAGTAACCCTTTCAATTTTTTAAATAAAAAACAGAACTTTGTAATTCTATTTATCATCCTATCAATAAGTACACAAGAAGACAGGGTGCTATCCAAGTAAACCCCCAACACTTTCATATTCCCTTTCCTAAATACCAAAGGAAATCTTCCTCGTTTTTTAAACCGTTAAACATCAACTGCTTTTCTTTAGCCCAGCCATTAATATGTTCTCATCCTGTTGAATCCAAAATACAACAACATGCGAATCATAATTTTCGGATTCATACATTAAAAAATATCATCCATATACACCATAATCTTTCCATTTAATTTCAATTTAAAAACATCATTTGTATTAAAAGTAAATTTTCAAGCCATGATTATCCATTTCTGGAATACTAATTGCAGGTAACAGCAATTGTATGTGAAAAATATTAAAGCGTCCCTTAGAAAATACGCGATATATCTTTATATACTTGTGCTACAGGTGTATTCCAAATTAAGAATTAAAAATGATTTTATTCTAAATTTAAAACATTAGACATATAACATGTAAATAAAATACTCACTGAGCATTCCTAAGATTATTTCCAGATTTTGTAGTATTTTGTGTCTT
>JAHWFO010011310.1:0-13316 GCA_023313115.1 Rhysida immarginata
TTTAATTGTGAACTGAAAACGGAAACTTCACGACGCCTCCGCAAGGTATGCGGAATGCCACCGCCCGCACCTGTAGCGTATTCCGCTACCGCTTGTTCTCGCGTTTTAATTGTGAAACGGGCTTTATCCATCTTCACCCCCGGGGAGCATCACTGGATACTTTAGACCTATCTTTCTTTAAAAATTTCCTTTCCCATGACGTAGAAGCTCTTATACCCTTCTGCCCTAGCAGAGCTTCCGTTGTTCAGATGTTTCCAACACCCGGATAGCTTTTTATCTTTTTGTTGCATAATTTGTCTGATCAATACTCTTTCTTTCCAAACACACAAATTTTCGCTAGCCGTCTGGACGTTTTTAGCGAGCTCAAGGGAAACCAGCAGCTAACGAAGAAACAGCAGGAGAACCCATTACCCTCGGCCAGTAATAGTTCCGCCAGGAATCACAAAGAAAATCGGTAGCTGCTCTCACTGGCCTTGCATGATCCCATACATAATAAGCTCATTAAAAGGAAATATAAGTGGGCCGATGAGAGTAAGGAATTCAGAAAGCAATTGGGACCTGACCTGTGAGAAAGTTGTGACGAAGGGCATGGCAGAAAGACCACAAGAGGAAAAGTATAAACTTACCTGTTAGTAAGATTAAAGACGTTGAAAGGAAAACAAGCAAAGCAAGTCACATTAAGGATACCGGCAGCAAGGAACTTAACCAGATAAGTTCGGAACTTTCAGCAACGGAAACAGGTCCGGTCGATGGAGATTATTGTGCCGCTCAATTACCATCATGGTACGCCTTATCAGGCAAGCACATTGAACTTTAATATTACCGAGAACTGTGACTGCCCAAATACGTGCTCTCATTTCATGAATACTTACGCATTTAATTCACTGAACCCGACCCCATCAGGACGACACTGAACCAAGATTTTTTTTACTTAGCATTCATCGTTTCAAGATAAACCCTCATGTGGAGGCCAGCATAGAAGCCATTGACACTCAGTTACCCGGGACCCTGGATTGACACTCAGTGATCAGCGACAGCAACGGACCACTTCTCAATGAAGAGGACCCACTGCAAATTTACTCACAGCTACTAGCCACTGCAGAAATATCAAATTCACTGCGGAGGGATTCATACATGCTATGCCCAGCACGGGATAACATTACAAGCGTGGGCTTCACTGACGAGATTTCGCTTTGCACGCTGTGTCTGGCTGCTCCAGTTTCTGTGTGTATAGTACTGTGGATTTTATGATATTTTGCTAGCTTAATTGACTTTGCATTCTTGCTCTCAATATATGTGCCTTACTAGTTCCGTTGGTAATATTAATACAGACATTATCGTAATTCCTCTTTATCTTTGGACAGGACGTGGCTCCGTCGTGACTTATCTCGCAGAGTTGCCACCTTCCTCCTTGGCGATTTCTGAAATCCCTACGGACTTCCATAATCCGGCAAGTATGCTGAGTGAATAATCACCATTAGACTAGAGGAATTTCAATTCATCTTATATCAATTAGAGCATTGTATGAAATAACCACTTGAATATTTTCTGAGTCTTCTTTAAAACGTTATCATCAATTGTACTAGGGTGAATCAAAAAATAAGTTACACTGTGAAACAGTAAAACAGATTTAAGATCCCATACAAATATTCTGAGGAATCGTGCACCATTTATTTCGCTTTTCTACATAATCACCCAAAAATTGTAAACACTTGTCTGAACGTGAAATTAACTTTTCCATGCCTCTGCGGTAAAAATCTGCTCCAGCGTTTCTCAACCATGTCAAGAATAATCGAGGGCACACTCCCATAAGAAATGCTAAGCGTTCTGGCGATTTCTTTAATTCTGATTCGTCGATTGTCCAGAATCATCTCATTAACGTGGGGAATGTACTCGAGAGAGTTGCACGTGGATATTCTTTCTGCACGGTATTCGTCCGTCAAATCTGAGCGCCCATTTTCGAACTGCTGGCACCACTTCACAACTGCAGAACGAGAAATCACATTATCCCCATACACAATGCAAATTTCTTATGGATCTCAGTGCTATTTAAGTGTTCCCCAAATTTCCAACTTGGAGTGTATAATCAGTTGGTGCACCATGAAAACAATACTCTTGCATACGCAGTAAACATGTGAACATGTGGGATCATGCCATGTTGCAATTATGGACATACAAGCAACATCTTTAAAAATAGCGAATGATGTCCGTGCTCTTCGACCACAGATGGTGTTGTGTGTAATTTTTGATTCACTCTCGTAATCTACAAAAATTTGATTTTGGAAATAATTAAAAATATTACAAATTAATTTTTCTCGTCTCCTCCCTCCGTCTCTGACACCACTTTAGCCTCTGGATAATTTATTGGCATTTTATTTTAAAAAATACATGACCCAGTGAAATCCTTAACCTTGTCAAATGAGACAAAGCAATAAGAATTTTTGAAAATTATTTGAAAATTACCAAACAAATAGAAAGTGCTGAAACAAAATAGTTAATTAGAACTAGAGGCGATGAGTATGGGATAAAAATGAAACACTTCATTTTTTAAAAATTCGTCATGAGCACTTGCAAACACGCATCAAGGCGGTCAACACGATGTTTTCAAGAATGACCTCTCAGGCCAGTCGTTTACATATGGCTAACCCTGGGACCACCCGATGGCCAGGGTCATGCATCAGGGCAGATCACGATGGGTTTTGAAAAAGCCCATTAACTGAAGTTTGCTTTAGTGTTTCCAAATATTCAAGAGAGAAACCTAGCACCAGCACCCTCACAACAAAATATCAGGAAAAATAAAAACCTACACCCGAAAGGACCACACCTGAAAAAACACACCCAAAAGGACCACATCTTTGACCCAAAATTTAGAAAAGACAAAGGAAATCGGAGACCCTCCCTCCTAATAGCCCCAGGGTTTGACCCTAGCAGAGGGTTCCCTGGGGACATCAGCACATTCCAGAGCAGGTTCAGAACAGTAGAAATTTGTGGCAGCACCTTTGATCTTTTGAGCAATCACCCCCTCCACATTCCTTCCTACCTAGATTGGTACCCTTCCTACTATATGTGTGCTTCATTGCAACACAAATGTGTTAGAAACGTCAGCCAACCTGGCCAGCTCAACCTGACCTTGAGTGACTCTTTCTCTCAAAATCTTTCAATAGTCTTTTTAGACTATTGTGGTGTTACTCTATAGGGTAGCAATTCGAAAATTTTCTCTATCTTTGATAGTTTTCGAGTTAGCAAATGGATGACCTTAAATTTGCAGGTCAAAGTTAAATTTGAATGCGCCAATGAATCTCTCTCCCCCCTATTACCTATAAAACACACTCATCAGATCTCGCCTACCTGGCAGCTTTGAGATATCTGCCATGTTACCAGACTTTTTGGACACCCTATATATTATCCGAATGTATAGAGTCACTCTTATAAAAAGTCTCAGCAAATTTAGTGAAAATTCAGAAGGTATCATCGATAAAATTCAGAAGGTATCATCTCAAAAATAAACAATATTTTTATTTTTGAACCAGACCTCATATTGACCTCATATTGAACTTCTGGGTACCAAGAAACGACTTCAGATGGAAACCGAGATGAAAGTCGCTAGGTAAGCGGCCAGAAGTTCAACAACAATGATAGGGTGAAAAAAGCTGTCACAATCTGGTTGACATCACAGACAGCAACTTTTTATGAAGAGGGATACAAAAACTCAAACCCTGCTATAATAGGTTCCTTTAAAATGGTGGGAGCTATGTAGAGAAAAAACTCAAGGAAATAATTTAATAATTTTTTGTAATAACTTTTTTTACTGACTGTTTATTTGCTTTTTTTTTCTTCCATACGTAACTTATTTTCTGGACCTCATATTATATCCTGTATATTATTTATAGCATTGCATTCGATTTAAAGAGGAAAATCGCTCGTCCATTGCAAAAAAGTACATCTTCAATCTTAAATAATAACTCAATCACTACAATATACAGCGAATTTTGTAAGAAAAATCCGAAAGACAGAAATTTACCTCTTCACTGAAAAAATCCATTCTAGGTGATATACCGGGACTTGATTTACCGAAAAAATTTTTCCGGATGGGCCTCTCCAAGGATGCCTTCTAGTCTAAATAATTTTTTACTCATGTAATCTTACTTTAGATGTACACTTGATGTTGTTGTAATTTCCTTTCTTCTTTCGATGTCTTGAAGCAAAAATTGGCCATTCATCACTTTGTGTAGTCTAGCGGTCGCCGATTCTTCTACAGTCGAACCTCGATTCTATCACTCTATAAATTGTCACTATCTCAGTTCTGTCACCCTACATCGCGATCCCCATGGAATTCGATTTTGTCACTATTCCTCTATTCTGTCACCTAAGGAAAGGTTTTCACTACGTGCGTTTTAAGACACGTGCGTGCGTTTCAGCTTTAGTTTCGATATTCCTGTATAGCATCGCTGCTGTATTAGAATATTCCTTTCACAAATTTATTCTCCTTCCTGATTTGGTGGTTTCCAACGCCAAAGATTTACTGCTGATTAGAACACTTCGTTCTAGAATTTTATTAGTCTCAAACAAAAAAACACAATCAAAAATCATAGATTATTTCTAATTATATACTTTCAATTAGAATGGTTTGTTCCAACTTTTCTAGTTTTTCTATAACTTTTTTTAAACTTTTTTTTTCCAAAGTTTTCTTTCAAATTCTAAATACAATATACGATGCAAAATTATAAATTTTAATTTAACAAATTTTAATCCTTATTATGTAACAAACAAATGTTACTGCATGACCAAAATTTAAAATAGAAATAATAGTTGCTTTGTGTGTTTAATTGACAGGGTGAAATGTTTTTCAAATAATGTTACTGTTCTTTTTTTTAAGTTACTATGTGCAATAAAATGTATGTCACAGTCACTATATAATAGTAGTTATTATTTTTACAGATAGAGAGAAACATAATTTCTAAAATACATAATATTTCAATTTTGTCATCCTTCGTTTTTGTCACCCAAATTTTTAGGTCCTAAAAGGGTGATAAAAAAGAGGTTCGACTGTATTTACTTGCTTACCATTTGCTCAATACAGCACGGAGCTAAAGCAGTGCTTCCTATATCGTCTTTCACTCTTTCTAAATAGTCTGCTAACTCATTATCTCCAGTTACTAATCATTTTTATAGAGTTTCAAGAAATTAAGTACTAAGAATTCTCTTTTTTAAGAAAAGCCTGAATAACAGAAATTCTACGCATTGAATTCTATATTGCACAAACTTTGCCTTGCATTGTTGGTCATAAGACATATATTGTTGATCCTTGCATAGTGTTGGTGCATTGCGTGTTGACACCATTATTGATACCTATTGTTGCACAAACTTTTCCTTTTATTGTTGGTCATGAGATATATATTGTTGGTCCGTGCAGAGTGTTTGTGAATTGCGTGTTGATACCATTGTTGATACATATTGTTGCACAAACTTTGCCTTGCAGTGTCGGTCAGGAGATATTTCTAATTAATATGCCCTTCCATAACCATGAATATCGATTTTTATCGATAATCATTATTTTTCCGAAATCTGAGATAGACAGTGACCTTCCTCATGGTTTGAAGGTCAAGTATGCAAAATTTCATCAAGATCGGAATAAAACTGTAGATTTGTATAAAAAACGTACAGACAGACCCACCCACAAACATCCTTCTTTATATATATAGATAGAAAGATATAAGATATAAGATAAAATAAGAAGAAGATAGAAGATTATTTAAGAAATTACTTGTCTTTTAACATTCGGCAATATATCTTTTCTTGAAAATGTCTGTCTAACAGCGTTTATATTTTTGTTCCTCTTTAGAAGAGAAATTGTCTAACAGTTAATTATTCGCAAAAAGCAGTATTTTGTTTTGTTTTTATTTTGTAAGATACAGATGTAAATAACAAGAAATGGATTCTGCAGAATAATATTCGGTCACCCATCTACCATAAAAAGTTTTTATTTTCAAATATAATTAAGTGTGTAAAAAACGAACAAAAAGGTAAGAAAGAAAAATAAGGATCAACATTATTTTATCATGGCTTGAAGATTGCTTAAGCTGCCATTGTTTGGACGGGGTTTCAGTCCCAGTATATGACACATGAGCGGATAGACGTTCACGTTTTGGAAAGTTCCCATCTTCACACCTTCATGAAAGCTCGGTCCAGCAGCAATGAATATGGAGCGCATCGAAGGCAAAGAATTGTTGTAGTCGTGAGTGGCAACTGGCAGATAGGACAATTGTTTGCGGTCCTGTAAGACATGAATGTTTATTTGTTTAATACGAAGCCTTAAAATTCTTATTGTATTAAAATTTTCAAACCTATATGCCGATAATTTCTATAAGTCAGCAAAGCTGGGTAATTAAACATTACATAGATAAAAGTCACCGGACACTAGTATTTGCAGCCAACAGCCAATGTGCATGTTTTAATACGATAAAAGACCATCTTTAACAGCAATAACTGCAGCAATCCTATGAAGCATAATTTCTAGATTACGACAGCAATTGGACAAAATATTGGACCATACCTCCTTGAGAAACGTAACGAATGGTTGCATGACGGACATTCCTGAACCTCAGTCGGCGCTCCACTTCATCTTAAAAAGGTGTCTACAAAATACGCAGTTGCAGTGGCATCCTTATGTGCAGTATTCTAGTTAAAGAGACATGGACATCTTCTATAAAAACGCCACAAATAGAGCATTTCATTGTCCAGAATGTTCTCTTCGGTGTTCCATGTACACGGCATGATTTCCAGTGGTTCAAGGCCAAACCTGAATAACAGAACCATACCACCACACAACCTCCACCGAATTTGAGTGTTTGGCTTATACATTCTGATAGAAGTCGCCTGCCAAACACACACCCATCCATCTGACCAGAAAAAGGTGTAGCGTGATTCGTCACTCTAATAGTTTTCCAGGTCTCCGCATCCCACTGTGCCTGCTCATTGCACTGCTGAAGTCAACGCAGCACATTGGTCCGAGTAATAAGGGGCTTGCTGTCAGGAAAACTTATGTAGTGAGCTTCGGTTCTGAATGTTTCAGGATTCAAACAGTCAGCTGGCAAATGATGGTTTTTGTGTTATTACCCTTCTCAGCCTTCTACGGTCACCATCGTCGAGATTGGGGACTATCTATTGATATGGGATGACCCAATTTCTCAACAATTGTGCGCACAGACAGATCTCAAAATAGCATTCTATTATAAATTGAACTAAAATCTATTCAAAATCTGTTAGTTCTCTCTGAAGAGCCATTTTATTTGGTACGATTCTGCTGAATTGGAAATACTGTTTGCCAAGCATTTGTTCACATTATTGCCACGTGACTTTTCATTTAGTATTGCTTACTTTGTTTCAGAAGAGGGTATCCGGTGACTCTTTCTAAATAGTGTATATATTGGTGCTCCTCTCACAATGTAACATAGGTTCTTCTTAAACTTGAACTAAGACTAAATGCTGCATAAGCTGAAGATACAGGTATATTATTTCCTTAGTTTTCAGCAGGATTTGACTAAAATAATCAGCATTATACAGGGTGATTCTGAGAGGTCGTGCCAAAATAAAAGGGTAGATAGAGGGTGAAATTCTGAGCAAAAACGTCTACTCGCGTTTTTCGATCCGAGGCTCTTAAAAAGTTATAGAGTTTTAAAGTTTCGTTCTGTCACTTCCGTTTCAGCGAGGCCTACGAGATAACAAGGCCTGGAAGCGAAAAAATTACCTGACTAATTGGATGCTAGAAACAATCCAACCTTCATTGTTTCCATCTTGAATGTTAACAATCAGTGTTTTTCCTTTTGTTGGAAACCATGAAGGTTGGATTGTTGCTAGCACCCAGTTGGTCAGGTGACTTTTCTCGCTTCCAGGCCTTGTTATCTCGTCGGCCTCGCGTTTCAGTCAAAAGTATTTTTAATATACTTTAATTTCCAGTTTTAATATAACCACCTAAAAACTACTTCAAAGAACATTTTAAAGCATACAGAAAAGATGTTTTGTTAAATTAAATAATTATGTAAATGAAACTAATCCTTTTCAAACGCATACGTCCATGTTCGCACGCAAACCATTACGATTTTTTAAGTTTTGGAACACTTAGTTCTTTATATATTTCTGTTTTGATTCATCCATTTTTGTATTACGGGATATGGTCAAAAAACCCTCACTGGTGAGAGGAAGAAGACCTAATTTCTCACTGGACTAACCGTCTTTTTCTCGGTTTGGACGGTTAGACTAACCGGATAGGCATAGCAGCATTAACTGGCGTTTTCGACCGCGTTAAAATGACGTCAGAATTTTCTCACCGGGATATATGACCGACCAATCGCTAACTCAGAGATGTTTGACCGCTCACTAATAGAGTTTTTAACCTCAGCCATGGATAACTACTCTTTCGCCGAATTAGCAGATAACTACCTCATTTATGGGCGTACTTTTGGGAATAGTAGAGCTGTCAGGAAGCATTTCAAAAAATATTTTATAAACTCAAGAAAAGCTTGCTTATTAAATTAGAAATCGATTATCAAACTGAAACGCAATCATTTTCCAACATTGAGGGTGCGTCTAAAAACTCTCGAGCGCTTATTTTCAATCACGTGATCGTTTACCCCTGATCGCGCCCGCTCTATTCACCCGCGCATGAATTTTTTTGACAGCCCCAAAGGCATAGAGATAATAGAGAGGTAACTGCGTAATTATTTATTATTTATTGTCCAATATTATAATCTGATGTGGATTTATTAGATTTCAATGCATTTATTCTTTTAATACGAGAGTGTTAAAAAATCTACGTACGAGAGTGCACATACGATGAAACGAAACTTTAAAGAAAATTCGAAACCTAAGAGAAAAATTAAAAAATTAAAATATATAAAACAATCTTCGCTTTTATCTTCAGCTCCTTCGCCCCTGCCGTGTATCTTGACCTGTTCTGTGCCTTCAGATTCATTACAAAACTATAAACTGCATTGGAAACGGACTTCGAGGTGGGATATGCTTTCATTGTCGGCCATTATTGCGAAAGTTATGAAAACGAAAGTAGTGAAAGTGAGCGAGGCAACGCGAAGTGATCACAGTGGAAATAAGATCACTTTGATCCTGAGCGTTCCCAACACGACGGTGAGATCGGGGAGTTTTTAGAGGCGCCAGTGACGAGCGCTCTGTCATTTTTAGATGCAGTGCTCGCGTTGATCATGAACGTTTACGCTCGATCGCGACTGGAGAGAGTTTTTAGAAGCAGCCTTAGGGTGCTTCTAAAAACTCGCGAGCGCTCATTTTCAATCACGTGATCGTTTACCCCTGATCGCGCCCGCTCTATTCACCCGCTCATGAAGTTTTTTGACAGCGCCAAGGGCAGCGAGATAACAGCACGATCAGTAAATAAGAGGTAACTGCCACAGAAACTCGTTACGTTTTCAAACTTCCTGTTTTAAGCGTAATTATTTATTTTTATTGTCCATTATTATAATCTGATGGGGATTTATTAGATTTCAATTCATTTATTCTTTTATGACAATAAATACGAGAGTGTTAAAAAATCTACGTACGAGAGTGCATGTACGATAAAACGAAACTTTAAAGAAAATTCGAAACCTAAGAGAAAAATTAAAAAATTAAAATATATAAAACAATCTTCGCTTTTACCTTCAGCTCCTTCGTCCCTGCGGTGTATCTAGACCTGTTCTGTGCCTTCAGATTCATTACAAAACTATAAACCGCATTGGAAACGGACTTCGAGGTGGGATATGCTTCCATTGTCGGCCATTACTGTGAAAGTAATGAAAGCGAAAGTAGTGAAAGTGAGCGAGGCAACGCGAAGTGATCACAATGGAAATAAGATCACTTTGATCCTGAGCGTTCCCAACACGACGATGAGATCGGGGAGTTTTTAGAAGCACCAGTGTCGAGCGCTCTGTCATTTTTAGATGCAGTGCTCGCGTTGATCATGAACGCTTACGCTCGATCGCGACTGGAGAGAGTTTTTAGAAGCAGCCTTAGAAGCAGCTTTAGTTGGGTATAGATAACAGTCTGTTCAATCGTCACGATTTCCATTGAAATCTTAAGACTGCTTTAGTTCAACGACTTCTCACGTGAGGGCGCTTTTAGTGAGGGAACACCTTGGTAACAACTGTATTTACTTATGCACAGAGCTACAGTTGATCAAGTCTTTTTAAGTGTCAAAATAAAACAATATTCCTAGATATTAATTAATATGCACCATTAACAAGCCAAAGAATGTTACTTTTCTAAAAAAAAATGCGACATGTTATAAAATTTTTTTTTAACAATTATATAAGATTAAATATGTATATCTTTCTATATATAAAAAGAAGGATGTTTGTTTGTGGGTCTGTTTGTTTCTTTCTTTCTTATGCAAATCTACAGTTTTATTCCGATCTTTATGAAATTTTGCATACTTAAACTTTAAAGCATGAGGAAGGTCAATGCCTAAATCAGATTTCGGAAAAATACTAATTATCGATAAAAAAATCGATATTCATGGTTATGACAGGGCATATTAATGAGAAATATCTCATGATCAACAATGCAAGGCAAAGTTTGTGCAACAATAGGCTTCAACAATGGTATCAACACGCAATTCTCAAACACTCAGCACGGACCAACAATATATATCTCATGACCAACAATAAAAGGCAAAATTTGTGCAATGATCAGGCTTTTCTTAGAAAAGAGAGATCTTAGTACTTAACAATTTCTTGAAAATATTTAAAAATGATCAGTAACTGGAGATAATGGAGAGTTAGCAGACTATTGAGAAAGAGTGGAAAGACGACAGAGGAAGCACTCCTTTAGCTCCGTGGTGTATTGAACAACTGGTAAGCATGTCAATAGAAGAATCGGCAATCGTTAGACTACACAAAGAGACGAATGGCCAAGTTTTGATTCAAGACATCGAGAGAAGAAAGGGAATTGCTACAACATCAAGTGTACATCTAAAGTAAGATTAAGTGAGTAAGAAATTATTTAGACTAGCAGTGGCATCCTTGGAGAGGTCCATCCATTGTAAGCCTTTAAAAAATTTTTTTCAAATTTCATTAGGAATTTTTACTGTATTAATTCTAAGCGTTTTCATGTGTTTATTTTTAAGATATTTCAAAACAAGCCCCGCCGCGGTAATCACTTAGCTTATTTGGTAGCACAGCAGATCCAAACATTTCCTAAAAATACATTTTGATTATATTCTGTGGAACAGTGTATATTTTGGAAACTGAGATGCTGATAATGCGATGACTGAACGTTCGTTTCCATGAATTATTGATAATGAGCATAAAGTGAAGATGCAGTGACAGAACATTATTAAGGCAGCGTCTATTGATTAGGCATAGACCTCCCTTGACCTCCCTATCAAACGTCCAGACGATTAGCATAAAATTATGTGCCTGGAAAGGAAAGAGAGAGAACGAGTATTGGTCGGAGAAATTCAGCAACTAAAACAGAAAAATCTCTACGGCCGTTTGAAACATCTGAACAACGGGAGTTTCTAAAAGAGAAAGAGGGTATAAGAGCTTCTACGTCAAGGGCAAGAAAAACTTGAATCTAAAATATCTGGTGATGCTCCGCAGTGGTGAGGCAAGTCAAGAAGAGTTTCGATAAATTCCCGGTATATAACCTAGACTTCCCGGTATTTTTAGTAGAATGGATAATCCCTTTGCTCTGTGTTGTATTGATTGAGTTTCTTTTAACCAATTGGGAGTTATAATTTATATTTTTGAGATTGTTTTCTTTACCTACAAGTGTATTTATTCCAGGCAACGCCGGGTACCTCTGCTAGTATAAGATTAAATATTAATAATGTTAATACAGTATATAAGATTAATGTATTAATATACAAAATTAAGATTATATATTAATAATATACTAGCAGAGGACCCGGCGTTGCCCGGGATAATTACGCTTGTAGGTAAACAGAACAACCTCAAAAAGCTAAATTAAACCTCCAAATTGGTTAAATAATAACTCAATCAATACAATATAGAGCGAAGGGATTATCCATTCTCAGAAAAATCCGAAAGACAAGAATTTACCTCTTCACTGAAAAAATCCATTCTAGGTGATATACCGGGACTTGATTACCAAAAAAAATTTTTTAAAGGCTCACAATGGATGGACCTCTCCAAGGATGCCTTCTAGTCTAAATAATTTTTTACTCACGTAATCTTACTTTAGATGTACACTTGATGTTGTTGCAATTTCCTTTCTTCTTTCGAAGTCTTGAAGCAAAAATTGCCATTCATCACTTTGTGTAATCTAGCGGTCGCCGACTACCTGCCGGGTTTCTTCTATTTACTTGCTTACCATTTGCTCAATACAGCACGGAGCTAAAGGAGTGCTTCCTCTATCGTCTTTCACTCTTTCTCAATATTCTGCTAACTCATTATCTCCAGTTACTGATCATTTTAAAAGATTTTCAAGAAATGTTTAAGTACGTAGAACTCTCTTTTCTAAGAAAAACCTGAATAACAGGAATTCTATGCATTGTTACAAATTGAAACTTATCCATATTGCATCATCATTTTGTGCTCATTGTTATTGGTGAATTGCGTGTTGACACCATTGTTGGTACCTATTATTGCACAAACTTTGCTTGCATTGTTGGTCATGAGATATCTCTCATTAATATGCCCTGCCATAACCATGAATATCGATTTTTTATCCATAATTATTATTTCTTCGAAATCTGAGGTAGACAGTGACCTTCCTCATGCTTTGAATGTCATGTATGCGAAATTTTATCAAGATCGGAATAAAACTGTAGATTTGTATAAAAAAACAAACAAACAAACAAACCCACAAACAAACAAACATCCTTCTATATATATATAGAAAGATATATATTTATATTTAAGAATAATATATTAATATTATTATATATTTATATATAAGATTAAATGTAAGATTATATATATTAATTTTAATATATTATAAGATTAAGCATAAATAAGATTAAATAAATATAAGATTAAGCATTAAATAAGATTAATATATATGATTAAATATATATATGATTACATATATATGTAAATATGCAGCCTGTTTGTAGACTAACCAGTAGAACACAATAGAATGGTAGCAGTGGTAAGGCTTTTTCAAGGCTAAAAAGGCTTTCTTCACCCTAATTAAAAGCGCCCTCCTCCTTTACTGTGGTGAAACTTGGAAACTGTCGATTGAACAGGCTGTTATCTATATAGTAGGCTGTTAGTTGGGAACGCTTGTTCGTACTGTCGCTATAGTGGCTAGAAGAATAGTGTGGCAGCGAGCGTTCAAATCTGATT
>JAHWFO010011310.1:18316-51615 GCA_023313115.1 Rhysida immarginata
TCCTCACTGCTCAAGAAGGAGTCAAAACAGTGATTTAGACATCTATCGTTTTCCCAAAGAAAGAAAGATCCGCGAACGATGGCATTCTTTTGTTAAGTGATTAAAAGTGATTAAAAAGCGTTCTAATATTAATGTATAATTTATATAATGGTATTAAATGTCTTAATAATAATATAAATTACACAAATTAACATAATAATTTAAGAGATGTCATTTTTACTGGCCGCCCATTTCAACGTTACTCGTACGTATATTGCGTGGTTCCAATGTTTGGAACCAGCGATCCCATTTCCTAGGCCCTCGGCCCGTTCATCGCGCAAATGACGTCAGCTGTGACGTATTCACTTGCACTCCCTATTGAAAGGGCAGTTCGGTCTCTAAATCAGAAAATTTTTTTTATTCCTAGGGAGCTTAGTATTTATTACGATAATTTGAAAACGAATTAACTTTTTTAAAGTCTGTTTTCACCAATCCATTAATATAGGACAGAGCACGAACAAGTACGAACGTGAGATAGCCGGAATAAGTACGTACTATAATGGCACGTGCTTTAATGGTACCATTATGATACCCCCTTAAAAACTTCCTATAACCAGATATGGCATTTAATATATCAAACAAATCGTCACAATATATCATGAAAGAATATATAAGGGTAATTAGTGATAGCAGGTATTGGTCTAATGGCACGTGTACGTGCAAGGATGTCTCATGAATAAATATAACGCGTAAATAATGTTGGTGTTTAATGTTTAGTAGTACGTGTTTTAATGGTACCAAATGGAACTTTCAATGCTAAGATACGTGTATGGCATGTAATATATCAAACAACTCGAAAACAACATGTAAGGAGTGAATATAACGAGTAAATAATGATAGTGGTTTTTGTTTAGTAGCACGTGCCCTAATGGTACAATATAGTATTGTTAGAACTTTCAATGCTAAGATATGGCGTGTAATATATCAACCAACTACGAGTTGTTAGATCTATTGTTATCCATAGCTTATCTGTATCAAGAGCATAATGCTGTTAGGCTTAATGTGTTATCTAAAACTCACTACTGTTATACATATTGCTAATTAATAGTAGTTAATCGCTTGCTTGAATAGTAGATTTTAACGTAGAAACACTTTAGTAATTTAATATGAAAAAATAATAGATGCTTACACACAACGCTTCAGCAATTGAGGCTCACTTCGTTTAACATTGTGTGGGAGTTCTTACAAATTAAAGAACTTTTATTTTTTTAATGTATGAGGAATAACTCCCTCTCCATTTACCTTTCAGTTCTTCAAGTTTATTCGTTTAAATTCTCTCTATACATTAGCTTACTTAAATAGTAATTTACAATTTAGTTTTTATATTTATTTATTTTCTGTTAAGTGTTTTAAATTATTGTATAATTCAATATATCCATGTACGATGCTATAACATGAAAATGTGCTCCCTTTATCCGCTTTGGCGGTAAAATCATTCTGGTCGTTTTTCACGAAAAGCATGATTCAAGTCGATTATTTGTTGTCGATACCGTTCAGTATTAACATAATAGTTCACTTTTTGTCTTCCACGTTCTTCGTTTCTAACGTCAAAATCGCCACTTATAAATTTTTTAAACCACTCAAAGCACTGTGATTTACCAAGAGCATGCGCAGCAGAAGCTTCCACAAGCATTCGACGCGATTCTGCAGCAGTCTTCTTCAAATGGTAACAGAAAATCAGTGCTGTCCGCAAATCGTAGTTACCAGGCACAAAAATCGACATGTTCAACGCTATTACAAACTTTGCTGTTGTATTGTAACGAGTTGAAAATTTTTGTGAGATGTCAGAGTAAGAAAACGTTGCCAAAGACGCTGTTTGACGGTAACTATATTGACACTTAGGGCCATCTACAGGCAAATTCCGGTTTCATTATTTACAGACCTGGTACTGAAGATGATGATTTTCGTATGGCTTAGCGAATATATTATTTCTGACGTGTTCGTTGTTGAACCAACCTCAAAAAATATGTCTGTAATAATTGAAGATTTGGAGATTTGAGCTACGTCGCCATGGATTAAAGATGTGAAAATATTTCAATAAATGGAATGTTTTTCTCTGTAAGTTGCATTGTTTTTATTTATTACCTTGAAACATCTTGATTAATAGAATTTAATTGTCACTTCGCGTGTCAGGATGACGAATGACCGAAGGAGGGGGGGAGGGTTAACAAAAATTATTTGGAAAAAGGACGGCATAATTTGTGGACGGCCCCTTAACAATAGGATTCGGAGTCTATCTTTAATACACGTCATTGTCCCCGCTCAGGAAGAACTCGACATATCCACCTTGGCGACATCTGGCAATTATTCTCTCTGTAAGAAACAAAACCATAGTGCGATTAAACTTGTGGCGACACCTGTTGACATATTTTTACTGGAACACTATTTTTGTTTTTTACCGTGGGAATGAGACATTTTCCCGAAGGAAAAAGGTATACGAAGGACTGTCTTAGGTATCACCAAATTTCAACTAAATCCCTTCAGTAGTTTTGGCGCCAACCTCTGTATGAACAGAGATACAGACAATAATCCTAATAACTGTTGTTTGGGCTTCAGTATCGTATACAATACATGTAGCAATCACTTTTTCTCCAAAAAAACTTAATTTACAGTTTTCGCCTCGCTACAATTTTATTATGTATATATATTATCATGAAAAGTAAAAATGTTAACAGTGGAATCCACTGGATTGGCAATATCTAAAAGGATGTTATAATATCTGTTGCTTTTTTTAAATTTACCGTTAAATTCTAAATTGGTTTGAATACACAATTTAATAAAATATTTATATTTAGGAATTATTATTTTACTTCGTGATGTCAGAAACAGTCTAATATTACTTACCCAAACGGTTACAAACTCTTCCTTCGCCATTATTACAATCGGCGCAATCCGTCGATTGTTTGAATAGTGATATTGTTTTGGTATGTCTTCTTTCAAGTATACATCAAAATTTTCATGAGAGTTCTTTAATTTTCTGTAAATCACATTCACATTGTCTTTTTCAATTGGAAAAATTAATGACAAGGCTCCTGTCTTTCATAATACAAAAAAATAATATTAAGAAGACTGGGTAAAAAACGTCAAATTTCATTAAATTTCACTGTAAATAATTACTGTAAAGTAACGGAGTTCTTTCCGGTGCAGAAAATTCTTCAAGATGAGGTTGTATGGGGGATGTTTATTGATATTTCTTACTCCGTGATCCGAAAGAAGGATGATATCAGTAGTGTTTAATAAATTTTTTTTACGCAATTGCTGCAAGAGATAACCAAAAGTTTCATCTACCTCATTTATTATGTCTCTAATTTTTGGAGAAAACACACCTGTCCTATGAGCACCCCTGTCTGGTTCCTCGAAATGAACAGCCACAAAGTTTGCATCATCTTTAGAGAACCAATTAACGACGATGTCAATGCGTTTATGTGGCTTAATATGCTGCATGTAGCTATAGGTAAACGTCGCTTTTGTGCCATTTAATGTCATCTGTAAAATAAAAAAAAGCAAAGACAATAGCAGATTTATACAATGTTTGACTTATAATGTATATTAATAAGAGTCAATGTGAGCCTGTCAGTCAGTCTGGCTGTGTGTATATTCGTTATAATCTGTATAACTGCGAAACCAATGAGCGTCAAACTTTTCAAGATGCTTTAACATAGTCCAGGAAAGGTCTTTCACTACTTTGCCAAGCATTTCCACGCATTTCACGGGTTTTATAAGTGAAAAGCCATTGGGTCTTATGGTCGCAAATTCGAATTCAGGGGCAGGTGATTTAATTTTTTTTCTTACATTTATAATTTTTCAGATATTTTCGACATCTGTTATGAAGTCATGTGTTATATTTATTCCGTTTAACGCTCGCTTTATATTTTTTCAAGTTTTTTTCCCTCCCTTTAAACTTGCGTATTCGTCGAGTTATCTATAATGAATGTTGAAATTTTTGTTTAGCTAGAATTTAAGGAATAGATAATTTTTGTAATAGCTCGTAAGTCTCTCATTGTTGCAACCATAAGAAATTTAAAAAAGGCCATCTATATTTATATTATACTGGATTTCTCACATCACCTGTTGCAAAGTTATTAAGTACCGAAAGGTGCTTTATGCTATCAGTGTGGGGAAACGTGTCTGACTGTCTGTCCGTCTGTCTGTCTGTAACTCTAACTCCTCCGAGGCTATGAAAGATTTTCAAAATCTATTTTCGTCAGTCGATGAACATGGTTCATGGCACGAACCAGTTAAAAATATTATCTTAATCGGTTCATTGGCACGCGCACAAATGGTACCTCTATTTTCCCGCCTAGCAATTTTCAATGGGAAGATATATTGAGAAATATATCAATCAAATCGTAATGACGAAATAGATGCGGTTATTCATTATTATTTTCGTCAGTCGATGAATATCGTACATGGCACGAATAAGTCACAAATATTATCTAAATCTGTTCAACAGCACGTGCATAAATGGTACCTTTACGACCCTACCTAACAATTTTCAATGGAGAGATATATTAAATAATGACGAGATACAATCGGATATAAATTACTATTTTCGCCAATTAATAAATATGGTTCCGGGAATGAACCATTTTGAAAATGGTTGAAATCGAAACAATGACACGTGCTCTAAAAGTACCCTTATGACAGCCTCAAAAAGTTTCAGTGCTAAAATATGGAATGTAATATATCAAACGACTTGGAATGATGTGTCATGAATGAATATAACGTAAAATTAACGATAGTCGAAATTGGTTTCAAAGAACATGGTTTAGTGGAACCATTATGGTTCATTGGAACTTTCAATGCTAAAATATGGCATGTAATATATCAAACATATTGGAATGAAGTGTCATGAATGAATATAACGTAAGATTAATGATAGTCGAAATTATTTCAAAGGTACGTGGTTTAATGGTATCATTATGGTCCATTAGAAACTTCCAATGTTATAAATAATAATAATTATTAACTGGAGATATGTCTCCAAGCATATGTCTCCAAAAATCATTTCCAATGTTATCATAGGGCGGTTTAAAAATATAGTTCCGCGAATGGTTTAGTTTAATCTTTCGGTACTTGTTTATGTCATTCCTTAATGGCTTATTAAGTACCGAAAGGTGCTTTATGCTATCAGTGTGGGGAAACGTGTCTGTCTGTCTGTCCGTCCGTCCGTCTGTAACTCTAACTCCTCCGAGGCTATGAAGGATTTTCAAAATCTGTTTACGTCAGTCGATGAATATGGTTCAGGGCACGAACCAATCACGAATGTTATCTAAATCGGTTCATTGGCACGTGCAGAAATGGTACCTCTATTTTCCCGCCAAGCAATTTTCAATGGGAAGATATATCAAACAAATCGTAATGACAAGATAGAAGCGGTTATTCACTATTATTTTCGTCAGTCGATGGTTATGGCACATGGCACGAACCAATCACAAATATTATCTAAATCGGTTCAATAGCACGTGCAAAAATGGTACCTCTATTTTCCCGCCAAGCAATTTTCAATGGGAAGATATATCAAGTAATATATCAACAAATCGTAATGAAAGATAGAAGCGGATATAAATTACTATTTTTGCCAACTGATAAATATGGTTCAGGAGATCAACCGTTTAGAATATGGTTGTAATCAAAACAGTGGCACATGCTCTAATGGTACCCATATGACACCCTGAAAAATTTTCAATGATAAGATTCGACATGTAATATATCAAACGACTTGGAATGATGTGTAATGAATGCGTATAACGTAAAATAAATGGTAGTCCAGATTGGTTTCAAGGAACCTGGTTTACTAGAAGCATTATGGTTCATTGGAACTTTCAATGCTAAAATTTGGCATGTAATATATCAAACGACTTGGAATGATGTGTCATGAATGAATATAAGGTAAAATAAACGATAATCGAAATTGGTTCAAAGATACTTTTGTAATGGATGATTATGGCCATTACAATATTAACATCGGGCGTTTTAAAATATGGAACCATTATAGGTCATTGAAAATTTCATTGCCGAAATATGGCATGTGATATATCAAGCGATTGGAATGAGGTGTCATGAATGAAAACGACGTAAAATTAATGATAGTCGAAATTGGTTTAAAGGTACGTGATGTAATGGTATCTTTAAGGTCCATTAGAAACTTACAATGTTAACATAGGGCTGTTTAAAAATACACTTCCGCGAATGGTTTAGTTTAACCTTTCGTTATTGGTTATGTCATTCCTTAATGGTTTATTTTTATAATAAGCCTAAAATTGTTGCAACAAGGTGAAATTTGAAGAGCAATATTAACAATGCAATGGATTTCTCAATGATGATTTGCTACAATAGTATTAGTCATACGAAAAATTTGTCCTTACATTCGAGTTTCTTTGTTGTTTAGCGAATATGCCTCGACGAAGAAGTGCTCTTGGAAAGAGAACCTCATCTGCGAGGCGTGGAGCTTAAAACCGAGCAAACGAATTATTAGAAGAAGCAAAACTGTCTGCAGAAAATGAGAGAGAGAGAGAGAGAGAGAGAGAGTATAGCAGAATCGAGAACGAATGAAAGAGGAGAAGAAAGAAGTATTCGTCAACAAAAGAAGAGAGACAGCATGCCTGAAGGAAGAAGCACTCATCACCAAAGAACAGAGAAAGTATGGCTTACTGGAATAATTAGATTTCCTTCAGCTGTTCAGCATCAAATATGACGTCGTGTTGCATTCTGTTACACCAGTAGTGCGGTATTGTTAAAACCACGCTGTTGCTGCTCTGCTGCAAACAAGTCGTCTGTACAAGCTGTCTGCACCGATCACCTTTTCCCCACAGGAAAACGATCCTACGTCATGTCGCCGGGTTTTTATAATCAGCGTTTTCCCATTATTAAACGTCTCGATAAGAAATCTTTTTAAAATCTTTTTAATACACCTTTCACAATCTTCATAGCCATGTCAGTATCTAATTGTAACGAAAATTGATATTTTCTTACACAAAATCGACTTCACTTATGAAAGCCGCCATTTGTATGAAATCTCATGCAACAGAACAAACAACGAAACGAATAAACGTCACTTCCAGGTTGACTGAGAATCAGGTCTGTGAATTTGTCACATCCACAGAGTCTGAAATCGCTGAGCCGGACGAACTAGAAGAGAATCGGGAAGAATATTCTAATCCACCAACATGTAGCGAAATGCGAAACGCGCTCTATTTTTTTCAAGAAGGGAATCATCATTTCTCTCTCCTTTTGATTATGAGAGCTACTGTATATTAATGATCTCCTTAGAAGCAAAAGCAGGCAATTGAGAATAGATGCTTTTCTCTAATTCGTACATGTAACAGTATGTACGTACTTATTTACTCTATTTACTCTCCTTGTACTGTTGTGTAGCATCGACATAAAGCGTTATTTTGTAAAGTATGCAATAAAAAGTTTCATTTTTTATCTTCGGTTATTGTAATCACTCGGATATTGTAATCAAATAGACTTGGGACCAAAATGATTACAATAAGCGGCGACTACGATACCAACTTCTCTTTCCATGGATGTTCCATTTCTCGCCGGGGTGATTTCCTACCAGCCTGATGGGCTTATAATTTCTCAGTAAGATGGCCTTGTCACTTGTCGACCTCATGCCGGTCATTCTACACTGACGGCCATGTCAGCATGGCTTTTTCGCCGATCTAACACCTTGTATATCCCCGTCTTCAACAAAAAAAATGTACCCTCCTTGCAGGCTCCTTTATAATTGTGGAATAACTATATTTTGCATCGGAAAGAGCTGTTATGTACCCTTCCCAAAACGGAGCGATTTTCGGCGGCATCATGCACAATCTGATACTTTGAATAGCGCAAGGAGATAGTTGTTATATTAGTGCCCGTTACCCCGGAAGCACAGCTTCAAGGTGACGCCCTACGACCGGCAGGCGCATATGCAGATCGTTTTCATTGATCCCTAACGACCTCCGTTTCCGTGCTTTTCACATGGACAACTGTATGTAGTATGCTCAGGCATTGGATCTCCTGACAACCTTTTCATCTATGCTCCTGGCAGATCCACCAAAAATGTCGTCTACAAACGTGTCTTTGAAGACAATTAACTACATATTAGTTCTGTTATGTGTATTTTGTAAATACATTCTCATCAATAGAATTACATTATCTCCAATAGAATCAACATGCAATAATTTTTCACTCTCCTAGAAACAACGGCAACAATATCACATCTACAAAAAGGAGTGTCAACTAAAATTTACGAAGTCAAGAAACAATAATTTCTCCTTCCAAATCATTAGATATACATCCCATAAAATAAATAAATCTATATTAATAAAATCAATATTTGTCTATCTGTCTAACAGCACCTAGATAATAAAGTCCTGCGCACTGAAACGTTATTTATTGTTACATCACCTGTACTGGGCCATTGTTAATCGTATTTCTACCAATAATAAGCCCTAACTTGGCCTTTTGGTAAAGATGTAACAATGTATGAAGTTTGAGTGTGCAGGCAACACCTCCTAAAACTAAAGCCTGAGCACTGAAAAATCATACATTGTTACATTTTCATAAGAAGTCATAATTTAGGGATTATTATTGGTAGAAATAAGATTAACAATGCCTTTTTATGATGATGTAACAATGTATGACGTTTCAGTGCTCAGGCTTTAGTTTTAGGAGGTGTTGGTGCAGGCCTTCCTTATCTAGGTCGTGTTGGTCTGTATCTGTAGTGTGAATATATTGGCGATAATCTCCACAAACGCGAAATCAAACTTTTCTTGACGCTTTAGAATAGTCCGGGAGAGATTTTTCACTACTTTGCCATGGATTTCCACTGGTTGCACGGATTTATGAGAGAAAAATCACTGTAACGTGTAAACACAGAGCAAATAGCTAGCGCAGTGGAAAATAACTAATCACGTAAACAGGGTAAGGTAACAAAAATAAAGTTAAGATAATTGTCACAAAATCATGAATATAAATATAAAGGACAAGAAAATAAGGTAAGTATCAGATCCTTGCTTAACTAGTCGTAAGAATTAGGTGTACTTGTAAACCTTACACACACATATAATTCAGAGCAATGCATTAAAACAAAACACCATAACCGGCCTTGCCGGAAAGTTAAATTGGCACCTAGCAACACTTCGTAACGAACCGTAAAATAAAATACACTTTCTCTTAAATACCTTTTCAAAAGGATATTAAATAAATAGTTATAACTACTATTTTCTATAGAAATCTTACGATCTAGAAAGGATAAATAAAGCTACAAATATTCGTAGATACGAGGCTCGTTAACTTAAAGGAATATGATTCACAAAAAGCATTTGAATAATTCACAAATAGCAAATATGTCGGCCTCTCACAAAACTATACTTAATAGTAAATTAGGTTGCCATCCATTAAGACAAAAAGTTAGGCTGGAATAATACTGATAAAAGAATAACCTAATATATTCATTCATATAGCTCCAGCTGAACACAGAACAAATCCAACAGTCTAGTCCAATTACAAAAATTATCAGTCTGTTTCACAAGTTTTAAACACACAAATTACAATGTCAAAGTCCATCTCGTGGACGCTCAGTTCAAAGTCTAGTCCGAGTTTAAACTTAGAAAAAGTCTTAATGGTTTACAGACGTGAAATTACAATACATTATAAAGCCGCCTCGGCGGGGAATTAACTGCAAGGAAAGAAACATACAAGGTTACACACTTTGAATCATAAAGTGACAGGTTAATGGCGCCCTCCTTTGGAATAATCACATACACCACAGAACACAATTAACACTCGGCAATGCGTAAAATTCCATAGAGCGTTTACGCTTTTCTTTCGAGATAGGCAAAACCATATTGCGCTGACAAATATGCCTTAAAACCTCCAGGGAATCGCCCTCGCACCGTCGCTTGCCCGTCGAACTCCCGACGGAAGAAATCATTCATGACGGTTGCAAACATTCGGGGGTCTCAATTAATAATAGACAGAGTACTCACAAAACTGGTTCCGGACACGGTGAGAGTTCTTCCCGGAGTTTTCCACTCACAACTCTCGCTCCGTCTTGTGTGCACAATATTGCTGCTCACACAGGAACTCTCGCACGTGGAAAACGCCGCCTTCGAAGCTTCACCGCCGAACTCGACTCCCGACGGCTTCTCCGCGCTTCGCACTGGCGTTCCGTTGCCTCCGCTCGGCCGTTGTTCTTCCCGTACCTGCTGGGTGGAAGCGACAACGAAGAGCTCCCTTGCGTTGGCGGCGAGATCACCCTTTTTACCTCCTATCCGTTTCGCCGTACCGGTCACTCTCCTCACCTTGCTCGTTTTCTCCCGCCAAGAAAGCTTCGAGCCTCCGTCTCGAAACCTCCTTGCATCCTTATTGGCTCTAGCGTGTTGGCTGGTATGACGACACTGTCTGCCCCGCTCCTCCCCCGCCTTTGAACGGGTGAATATCCTAGAGCGGTAAAAGCAGTCAGTGTCGCCGGGAATCGAACCTGGTTTCGATTTCCGTGACAATCACTCGTTTTCATTGAACAATATATAAATTTAAATTTATAAATTCAAAAATCTTATACAGGGTGATTCTGAAAAAGTATGTATATCTGTAAGCAATGACAGAGGTGACTGGAATGAAACATTTTCTTTTAATACAATGTGGGACCGAATCTGAACGCTCAGATATGAACAGAAATAAAAATACCGCCACCAAGATCAATAAGTTAATAATTCAGGTTCTGCAACGCCTAGATTAATGAAATTTGGAGGAATAATAGGGTACATAAAACTCTGTCCATCGTTAAAGTTTGATCAAATTCCAGCGAGTATTTTCCGAGTTACGCACTCAACATCGTAACACGTGCTGGTTAGTACTCGCATGTGAACACTGTTGTAACGCTTATAAATAAGAACGTTACTTAGTTTAAATTAAGATTAACATCAAATGTGATGTTTAAGTTTTAACGTTGCTTTAATGACTTATAAACGTCAACTTATTTAAAATTGAAATTTAAATCTTTAAAATATTCATAAAAGGACTATAAGGAAAATTTTAATCTTTCAAAATCATTACTTTTATCAAGC
This sequence comes from Rhysida immarginata, assembly GCA_023313115.1. Lineage (NCBI taxonomy): Eukaryota > Metazoa > Arthropoda > Chilopoda > Scolopendromorpha > Scolopendridae > Rhysida > Rhysida immarginata. The sequence continues at coordinate 29,419 of JAHWFO010011310.1, forward strand.
TAAACTATTCTCACAGCATTAGTGAGATTAAGATAAAAGGAAAAAGATTGTATAGTGGGTTTATAATCTAAACATCATTTAGACTAAACATTGCGTTGTGTTTATTTTTAGGAGAAGACTTATAAAATCATAAGATTTACATTAAGTTTGCAGTTAAAGTGTTTTTGCAGATAAGGAAACATAAGCAACAGGCATGGTGAAAGAATTGAATTTATATTTTAATGTTATTAGAGAAGTAAGCTTCAAAAAGAAAAAATATGACTTTACACATTAATCCCCAAAATTCAAGAATAAAGATACAATATAATAGAAAGCCTGCAATTGTATGTGACTCAAGTATCGTATCGTACAATAGCAACATGAAAAATTGCTTATTAAGAGTTAAGAGAGCATGCAATGGTAATGCATAATAAAAATTTTTTTTATAAACTTCAGAGCACTTGTGTGGCCATCACAAATGAAAAGGAAAATTGCATTTTAACTTGATCAAGTTAAAAAAAGTTAAATATTTGCATGAGATACAAAGTCTCAGCCATGCTTGATTCACCCACAGTTTAAAAAAAATTATTTTATGACAGGAAATACTAAGAAGAAATCCCTTATATAAATAATATTCCTTGCCATTTTTCATAAGGAAAATGTAAGGAAAAAATTACAAAAAAATATTAAAATATTTATTTGACTACTCCGCTTTAGCCATTTAGTAAAACGCTAGGAACCAAAATTAAAGAAAACTAAAAGCCCCCCTTAAAATGGATAAAAGAAAATTTGGAATTACATTGAGGTCCAAAAATAAAGATAAGAAAAGAGAAATTATATAAAATTATCTGTTGTTAAAAATTTAGGAAGGTTAAAAGTCCTAATTGAAAAATTTAATTTTAAGTCCCGATGGGCATGATTAGCACACTACAGAAAAGAAACTTTACATTACATAGTGGACAGAAGATGAAGATGACTTCCGGAAAAGAGATTGACTGGGAAATGCAGACAAATCTGCGTCACAGTTTATAGAAATAAATGTCCATCTCGACAGAAGAGGACGAAAATGAGAATGAAAACGGACTTACATATCCGGATACTTAAGAATTGATGTAATCAAAACATTATCTTTGTAGAATAACTCAGGAATCACAATGAAGGTTGAAGACTGTAGTGGCTATGGAAGATGGAGGAGCCTCATGTCGCTGTTGGAACTGGAGCCGGTGGTATGCCTCCAGAGGGGCACCCTTAGATCGTAAAACAGGCAGGGTGCCCAGGCGCACATGCGATAGGAATACGGGAAGCCCTCAAGGACTGCACCTATGTAAACGCCTCAAGCAGAGGCTCGTCCGCCCACCGGTGTGTCATCGATGTCGAGGGGAAAGGTGAAGAGGTACGAGATATTGTCCGTATCCCCTCCAATGACCTTGCAGTGACGCTGAGATGATGAATAGCGTCTCCGGAACGTAGCTGGACCAAGCCGATGCCATTCGAGATGAAGGAACGACCTGAGATGGATGGCATCCATCCTTCAGATGGCTGAGGCTGGCTGATGGAACACCACCAGATCGCTTCTGACGGGCCAACCAAAGCTCTCTGTTGAAAAAGACGATGGAAGTGGCTAGGTCCAGCTTGTACGCAGCACCGGTGGAGTAGTCCATCAGAAATCGCACTGACTGGATGGAGAAAACGGTCAGACCAAAGTGTGACGAAAGGCGATCCCAGATGGACCGTGCGAACGGGCACTCGAAGAAGATGGTCGATGGATTCAGGAGACCCACAAAACAGGCAACCAGCAGAACCGACTACTCCCCACTGTTGTAACTGCTGGAGAGTATAGAATCCATGGTACAGCAAGCGCCATTAGAAATTAAATACAGTCCTCTCGAAGGCGAAGGACTTGATGGCCTTCAAGATGGCTGACCATGGATACTGGGGGTGCCAGCGCACGATGTCAGAAGACGCACCCCGATCGCCTGCTGGAAGAACCAAGATAGACGAAGGCTCCCCCAGTCTTGTGGGTCTACTGACGTAGGTCGAGAACAAAGGTCGCTAGGTCTTGCTGGATGCGGTTGTAAAACCCAGGAGATCGTAGGTTGATGGTCACTGGCAGCGAAGTAGGAACTGGTAGCCCATTCACCTTAAAGAAGAAACGCAGGTGCAGGAACAGAAAATTGGCCCAGATGGGAGGGGGAAGGAGGAAGACCTGGATCAAAGCAGCCATTCTGGCCGCAATGAGGTACCGCCGGATGTTAGTCAGGCCTAAGCCTCCTCCATCAGATAGGATAAACAGCAGTTCCCCGCGAACGGGGTGACGGACTGCTGCATACACCCAAATACAGTCCACAACTGCACCATGCACTTTCTTCAAGAGCTGAGGAGATGGTAAGGCGAATAGGCATTTAGAAGTCAGTAGAGGCAAAATGTGTGTTTCGATGAACCTCGCCTTGACAAACATCGAGGTGGAAAAACGAAAGTTCTTGCCAAGCGAGACAAACACTTATCAATAACTTGCTGCCAGTGACGAGAGTCCATATCGGGAAGAAAGGAGAAGACGTATCCCAGCACTGTAATTTGCTCACACCACGTTATTGGGAAGGATTGAAGATAGTCCACTGTCCACTGTCCATTTTCCAATAGCCGAGATTGATGGAACTTCCCGTTGAAGTACTAAAGAGAACGAAGGATTCCTTATAGATGCCCAGGGAATATGTATCAGATGCAAATAACACTACGTCATCAGCATATGCCAGCGTTCGGATGTTGATGGAAGCAGCTGGCAAATCATACCCCCGACATCTGGGTGGCGATTAAGAAATTGTAATAATGGCTCCAAATAGAATATATATAAGAGGAGAAAGATGGGACACCCCTGCCTAACGCCTTTAAACAGTTCGAAGAAAGGCGAATTGGACCCATTAATCGCCACGCATGATGTGGCAGAAGAATACAGTGCTGAGATAATCGTAGCAAATTTCCGAAGATGAAGGTGGTGAAACACTCGGAAAAGAAACACGTGATTCACCTTGTCGAAGGCCTTTTCCTGGTGAAGACTTAGCACGGCAATAGTCTGACGGCGCACACACGCTTCCTCCATAACACACTTGATGGTAATGATGTTGTCGGACATCCTGCGAGATGGAATGGAGCAGGATTGTCCCCGGATCGAAGAACTCGTCGGCGAAGCATTTGAGCCGTTGTTGGTGCACATCAGTGAAGACCTTATAGTCTGTGTTGAGTAGAGTAATAGGCCTCCACTGGGTGACGAGTTCAGGATTCGGTACCTTGGGGAGTAAGATGATTTTCCCCGCGGTAAAGTCCGACGTGATGGAGGAAGGGTCCTTAAGGATCGAGTTGAAAACTTGGACCAGGAAAGGCCCAAGAAGTTTCCAAGTCGCATTATAGAACGAATACGGGATGCCGTCTAAACCAGGGCTGGACTGATGACGGCCATCTATCGACAGATACTTCTTGACTTCATCTTCGGAAAAGGGACGGGTAATTGACAGGTCAGCGTCAGCAGTGAAAGGTCTAAGTGCCTCGATCCACTTCGTCGTGACGTCGGATGGAAAGACTGGGTGGCAAAAAATGATGAAAAATGAGAATATAAAGCAGACAAGAAGTCAGAGTCCGTTTCCACTGTCTCATTCCCCACCACCAAACGATGGCACCTCTTCTCTGCGAACGCAGCTGACGACATATTCCGGACGTCAGACGCCCATGACAGTTTGGCCCTGAGAGCTGCGCCGGCGGCCCTGCGGATCATTAGAGCGTTGATCTCGCTCTTTACCTGGCGGATGTCATCAGCATATGCCCCCTTCGGGATGGAACAGCGGAGGAGGCGCAGAATTTCTTGCAGCATGAGGAGATGGCGCCGATTGCGTCTAGCGGCGTCCAACCCAATCTTTCTGAAAAAACGACGGAGCTTTGATTTAAAGGAAAGCCACGAAGCTAGTGACGGAGGCAGGTTGTGAAGATGTCTTTCCACAAACCGAACGAACATTCCCTTGTATTTATCGTTGTCAAGCAGAGAAACGTTCAGAAACCAATTGTTCGAAGCAGAACCTGCAGAGGAGGCAGGAAATGGAGGGTTCCAAGACCACTTTATGGCACTGTGGTCAGAAAAGGAGCATGGAATGACCTCCATGGAACCAGGAGCACCAGCGAAAGTGGCGTCTACTAGAAAAAGGTCCAACCTTGAAGACACAGAGGGCCCTTGGTGAAAGGTAGACCCACTTTGGTCGGAATTGGAAGAAGACGCCCACAGATCGAAAAGTGCATTCCGCTGGCACAACTGATAGACACATCCAGACGAAAAGATATTGTTCTCATCTGGATGACAATTGAAGTCCCCAGCAACCACTGCAGGCAAGGACGAGCACAGGTAAAAGTCAAGGTCTTCAAAGAATGTCCGTTTCTCTGCTGATAAACACGGGGCGTACACATTAAGCAATCGGAATTAGAGAGCAGACAGCAGAAAGGTCCAAAGAAATTACCCTGCACTCACAGTCAAAGACGCAGTTCGACACCACAATGGAGGGGTTGAAGATGATGGAGGCAACCCCCTGCCCATGTGGCGAAGATGAGTTGATGAAGAACTGCGCAGATGGATATTGACTGCGAAGGCCAGGGAGGTTAGCAAGCTGTTGCGAAGCAGCAAGCTTCACCTCTTGAAGAAGGAGAATATCTGGCCTGTACAGGGCGACGAATGATGACAAAACCGATTGCTTGAAGGACGAACCGAGGGAACGAACGTTTAGGGAAAAAGACCTTCACTGCGAATTTAAGCTGACGGGGGCTGACCTGTATCTGAAGGAGACTTGAGCCTCACGGTCGAGGGAGGAGGCTCAGATGTCTTCCGTCTAGGGGAGTGAGCACGTCACGAAGAGGAAGAGGGAATGCGATGATGATGGTCTACGCAGCTCTCTTTCAGATGAAGAGGACACAGGAATCCCGTCCCTCTTGCTACGATGACGCCGGGCCTTTTTCTTGCGAGGGCTCTTAGGCGTTGCAAGAAGATCCCGCTGAGCTGGCGCTGATGGCTTGGAGTTCCCAGCAGAGGAAGAAGTTTTTCCAGGCGTAGGCGCACAGACGATTCGCAGAGGCTGCGATGCCGATGAAAGCGCAGGTGGAGGAAGAGATGGAAATTAAACCGCAGCAAACACCGACTCGAAACACAACGAATCGTCTAAAATGACTTCTGCAGAGTGGCAGTCCTCCACCATCGGGGAACATCAGGCGAAGGCGGACGAGAAACAGTCTCTTGAATCACACGATGCCGAGGAGTGGGAGGCGGCATCTCCTTCCCAGGAGTCCTAGGAAGAGGCGATGATGGTGGAGCCGTCATTTCCTTGGTGAAGAAGGAGCCGACGATGATGGGGCCGCCTTCGATAACCTCGGTGAAAGAGGAGGTGAAAACGGTGGGGCCGTCTTCGCTTTCCTTGGTGAAGGAGGAGCCTACGATCTCGGGGCCGCCTTCGATATCCTGGGTGTAGGACGAGGCATAGTCACTCTGCTAGGCTCAGTTGACTTTGTCACATAATAACAAAGCATTGAATAAAGTATTATTGGATGAATAGCACGTGCCCTAATGGTTTTATATGATACCATAAGGTACCATTGCAGCTTTCATTGCTAAGATATGGTGTGTAATATATCAAACAACTCGTAACAACGTGCCGTGAGTGAATATAATGAATAAATGATAATGGTTATTGGTTTAGTAGCACGTGCCTTAAAAGTGCCATATGATACCATATGGTACCATTGGACTTTCAATGCTAAAATATGGCATGTAATATATCAAACAATCGTAATAACGTGCCATGAATGAATATCACGTGTAAATAATGATAATGGTAATTGGTTTAGTAGCACGTGCCTTAAAGGTGCCATATGATACCACATGGTACCATTGGAACTTTCAATGCTAAGATAGGGCATATAATATATCAAACAACTCGTAATAACGTGCCATGGGTGAATATCACGTGTAAAAAATGATAATGGTTTTTGTTTAGTTGCACGTGCCCTAATGGTGCCATATGATACCATTGGTTTTCAATGCTAATAAGTGGCATGTAATATATCAAACAACTAGTAACAACGTGTCATGAGTAAATATAACGGAAAATAATGACAGTGGGAATTGGTTTTGAAGTACGTACCCTAATGGTACAATATAGTTTTGTTAGAACTTTCTGAGCTACGATATGGCGTGTAATATATCAACCAACTCCTTACGAGTTATTAGATCTATTGTTATCCATAGCTTATTTTTATCAAGAGCATAATGCTGTTAGGCTTATTGGTATCTAAAACTCATTACTGTTATACATATTGCTAATTAATGGTAGTTAATAGTTTGCTTCAATAGTAGATGATAACGTAGAAACACTTTAGTAATTTAATATGAAAAAGTAATAGATGCTTACACATAACGCTTCAGTAAATGAGGCTCACTTCGATTAACATTAAGTGGGAATTCTTATTTTGTTAAATGTATAACGAATAATTTCACTCTCCATTTAAATTTCAGTTCATCAAGTTTATTCGTTTAAATTCTCTCTATTCATTAGCTTATTAAATAGTAATTTACAATTTAGTATTTAGGTTTCACCGAAACTGCACATCCACCCATTTGGGTGACTTTCGGTGAAAATCATGAAAGTTTGCAAAACGTGTGCTTTATTTATTTACTCTCAAGTGTTTAAAAATGTTGGTTAATTCTATATATCCATGTACGATGCTATAACACGAAAATGTGCTCCCTTTATTCGCTTTGGCGGTAAAATCATTCTTGTGTAAATTGTGTTCTGATAAGCTTACGGCGCTTCTAAAGAAGAGTTTTAGCTGGTTTGTTTAGTGAAAGATAGGCTTAGCTTATGAAGTTTTGTTTAAGAAAATACCTGGAGTTTGCTATCGCATCCAAAGGGTTATAGTAGTGAAATTCTGTATTTGAATTTTCGACGTAATAACTGAAAGTATAGATAAAAGAATAATATTGCTTAATGTGTGTTTTACTTAGTTTACGATTGAGGCCTTTTAGATGTTTGACTAAGTAGTGATTTATTTTAGATTTTGAAGAGACTTTATTAATCGGACATTCGGACTTTATTTAATGCTAAGGCATATGTAAGCCTATAGTTTATGATTATGGAAAATTATTTGGAACGTTTTCATTGAATTAGGTGCTTTTTTTGAATTCATATAAGCTTGTGAATATTGTAAGGATATTTCAATTTCAATTTGTGGACTTCATTTTAGCAATTGTGACTGACTTGACCACGTGAACTTAGATAATTCTAAAGTGTGATAAATTGATACAACTATAAGATATTTCTAGTTTATTGAGTGCCTTACTGATAGTGATTTAGTAATGATTTATTTATTTTTGTGTCAATGTTATTTATTGATTCATGCCAATAGCTTTTCTATGCTTATGTGTTGTCAATAATAATCATTTGACGATTTAGTGGTTGAAAAGTATCTTTGTTTTAAAGTTTTGGTATACTATTGAATACTGTTTTTTTATAATACTACGTCATAGTGACATTAAAGCCATTTGTGCTTTCATGTGTAAGAGTGGCTAGCATTAAGTTCAATCTAGCAATAATTAGATGAGTTGTGTATTCATTGACCGAATTCATAATTATTTATTACTATAGAGCTTATTCATCAGACTGACGTCGTTCCGCAGCAACCAATCACAGCGTGAAACTGGTATACAACATGGTGGCAGCAGCGTCAGCTGCCAATCAACGGCGGAGCTGAAGCTGCTGCCGCCAATCAAAGTCGGAGCTGAAGCTGCTGCCGCCATATTGTAAGGCTCATGAATAAGCTCTATTGTTTATTTAAATAAAATTATTTCTTGGTCCCTGACTAAAATTGTGGCTTGTGTCATTGATATTAGAATTTTGCCCAGCTTTACTGCATTTTTCCACTGCGCATTCAATTGGTACGCGACACCCTCCCTATTGGATGCCTATGAAACACTAGAAATTGCTAATATAATCCAAACTTATTACTTAATTTACATTCCGGCTCTCTTAACAATTTTAAATTATTCCAGCTGTTTAAAAAGTCTGACACCACTTAATCTTCTTGTGTTTTTTTTTTTTAAGTTTTTTTTTATATTTTTTGTTTTTGTATTTTTTATTCTGCTTGGGGTATCCCTGTCCCTTCTGAGCGGTGGTTTTGTTTCCCCCTTGCTTTAAGGTACGGCGTGTTTTATACTGTTCTCTCATTGGCTAAGGAGATTTATGTAGCTGTACATGTTCTTTTACTTATTGTATTTCTGCTAACTGATAGCCACGAGGGGGCCGAAATGTACATCCAGAAAAAGAATTAAATATATGTGGATATGAAGTTTTTTCTATATTATTGTTATTATCCACAATTGGCTTTCGATTATAAAAAAATTCATATCTTATAGCTTCTATAATAGGTATAGTGTATAAAATCTGAATTGTAATTTTTTTTTATCTCTTACTGGAGATAAACGAAATATAAATTTTCTTGAGTGAATGTATTCTACCCTTCCTTCACCTACTTAAAACAGAATATAACTGTGTATTCATTCTTGACGACTCAATTTTTATATGACATGCCAAATTGGTCTACGGAAAAACTTGAAAAGTTGATACAGCCGAGCTAAGACCTTGATAGTCGTATTTCTGAAAACAGAATTTGAAAAACTTAATCCTTTTTCAAATCATCGTGCAAACGGCGGAGAGCCGACAAAACGTACAGACCAAGCGTGCATTCTTATATGTTGAATGTCGAAAGTTATGTTAAAATAATATGTTGAAATACGAAAGTCATAAATTTAACCTGGAAATAACGCTCCAAGCATAAAGATATTAAAGGGAAATATTCCGCGAGCACGGATTCTAACCACCAGTTGGCACAGACGACGAGAAGACACACATGGTCCCTGGTTCGAATCCAGGATGCGGAAAAAATTCTCATTAAAATTTTTACATAATATTTGGAGCGTTAACTCCAGGATATATTTATTAGTGTCTGTATTAGCTTTCTGATAGTTTGCAAAGGAGGAATTCGCGATCTGCGAGCCTTGACTACAATGTTGTCTTTAGGACACTAGGCAACTTTAGCAAGGCTTTCCCGGGTCGGCGATGGTCCGGTTGGTAGATGACGAGCGTGATACTCGTGGGCCATGTTTCGTATCTAGGTGCGAAATTTTTCCTACCGTTTTTCCCATTCATGTTTAAATGCATACCAAATTCCCAGACAGAACGACTCTATATACATAATACAATCGATGTTTCATGAACTGCGGCTACTGTTACAGTTAACCACTTATGCACATTCACTGTCAAAATAATTATCCTCACCAAACCATATTTCAGTCAGCGTCGTTGCATTTAATTGGAAACATTCTTGAAAGACTTGTTTCGGAATCAACTAATGGCCTGCGTTGCATTGGATGAAATTTTCTGCCGAACGGAAATGATACTTTGGGAAAGGTTGTTATGCACCACAGCTTGAACCTCTTTAATTTTGACCTCCGTTCTTGCTGTTCGTCGGCGACTGTTATGCCCATCCTCCAAAATTTACCTGCCTTGTGCCAAACATTTGTGCTACATAATTACTGCACTATGAGCCATGGCTTATTCTTCTCCAGACAATTGTTTCATTATCCACAGGCTTTCTGTAGTCGTTTTGTTTAACATTTGACAAAATTTGATGTTTGTACGTTGTCCAAATTCGGACATTGTTGGATTAGCTTATAACGCTGTAGTTTACTGTCTATAAGCCTGCGCCATTCATCAACACACGAGAGTAATTCAATAGGGTATGGTCGATAGGCAAGATGATTTTAGGCTGTACCTGAATAGCTTTCTGGCAAATACTGCACAGCTGCGCTGCACGGTGGCCAGTCAACGAAATTATTGACTCCACTTCATACAATTTCGTCACATTGAGATTTATATCTATAAAGCCACCGCATTATACAGGGTGTATCTGAACGGTCTGTACAAACTTACAGCATGAGTTCCTTCTAGCCAGAGAAGCAATATGTGTCCCATGAACATAAGGTCACAAACGCTTCCTTCTGGAGATACAACCGTGCGACGTTGTCCTATGCCGATAATCGAGGATATGAATCCTTTAGACTTTTTTGTAGGGCCACTTGAAAACCCTTGTTTTTTCCACCCCCGTACCAGATGTTGATATTCTTTGCCAGCAGATCGTGGACAATTGTGATGTCATCCATAACACACCCGATATTTTCCAACGGGTTCGCCAGTCAATGCAAGGACGTGTGCAGGCCTACGTGGAATATAACGGAGGTCATTTCGAGCATGTACTTTAGCACGTCTGGACTATTCTGCTACTGTACAAGCCGGAAATAAACCTGGTTTGTAAGGCTGAACGAATTTGAAGTGACAATTGCGCCAGCTATTGTAGGACAACGTCGCATGGTTGTATCTCCAGAAGGAAGCGTTTATGACCGTATGTTCATAGGACATATATTACTTCTCTAGCTACAAGGAACTCATGCTGTAAGTTTGTATAGACCGTTTAGATACAACCTGTATATGGGTCATTCCACGTCAGTTCAGGCAGGCATTGGCACTGACCTCTCGGATTTTAATGAAATTTGATATATACAATTGCCCTAGGGAGTTGGTAATGAATGCCAAATTTTATTATTTTTTTTTCATTTTTATGGAAGTTACGGACATTTAAAATTTTCGAAATTTGAATGGGGGCCTTGTCTATGAAGTACTGTGACTTCGGTTGTATTTAACTTAGAAAGACATATGAAAGCTCTTTTTCAGAAGTCAGAACAGTATTTAGCACTTGTTAAATAAGAAGATAATTTTGTAAGAAAATATAAATTTGAATTATGATGTCGAATTGTTATTAATAAAGAAAGTATATTTACTTTACACTTCCTCAGAGTCAGTTACCCTGAAGGACGAGATGAATTGTAGAGGCAGCTGAAGTTGATACAGGCTTCATTATACAGGATGATTCAAAAGTTAGTGTGCAGTAGTGCATGAAAACGTGTACAGCACACACATCAATGCACTTTCTGCAGGACGTCTTTGCTGATCGAATTATCTCGCATGGCATCTGGCCTGCATGCTCGCCGGACACACACCATGTCTTCCTTTGGGGTAACTTGAAAGGTAAAGTGTATGCAAACAATCCACACACTTTGCCTGAGCTGAAGGAGGAAATCACAACTGAAGTTCAGCAAATCTCACCAGCTATATTGAGCAGAGTGTTTCACAACGTGCACTGCTCTTTTATCTCGTCATCAGGGATTATATGTCCCTTAAGGTGCGTTTTCTTCTTTGGGAAGTGGTGAAAGTCGCAAGGTGCAAGATCTTTCATCTTAGAACTGCAGTTTTTCATCTTTGAACTGTAGGCGCTGCAGCATTTGGCATTCATTACCAACTCCCTAGGGCAATTGTATATACCAAATTTCATTAAAATCCGAAAGGTCAGTGCCAAAACTATAAAATTTCTGCCTGAATTGACGTGAAATGACCCAATGAACAGTGTAGCTTGCCATCCTGGAATTGTTCTGTCTTCTGTGTGCTGAAACATGCCTTTTATTTGCTTTTCCGCATGAAAGTAAATGTGGGTATGGTAATTTATGTTAATTTTTTGATTTTTATGCTTTATATGGTGGAAATATCAACATTCAGTTTTCCTTGTGCAGTGTGACTGTAAGCTACAAACAGTTCACCACGTGATTGTGGGTGATTGGTTGGTTCGATTTGGATGATTTTTTTTTGTTTTGTTTGTTTTTTTATGCTGAACAAGTTCGCAATTGGGTTTTTTTCTCTATCCCTTACAGTTTTTGAGATAAATTTTGAATGTGTCCTAATTCGCATATTTGGGATGATGAAAAGTGCACCATGGGATAGGCCACCCACAACTTCCTATTCATTGGATTCATCAAAATTGACATATCTGCTTCGGTTCAAAAAATAAAAGGGGGGGACAGACTTATGGACCAACCTGTATATTTTTAATTTTCTAAATATTTTTAAATCTCTAAACGGAAGAAGTTTTTAATGAAAACAATTTTATTTCTTTAATTATTTTCAGAATTATTATATCACTTACATCTCCTGCTGCCCAGAAAAATGTTCCGGTCTTAAGACCTTGTTTTCGTCCAGTAATCCAAATAGGTTCTGCAGCATCAAACCATTTGTTAGGGTTATCTACTCTGTGATCTCTTACTTTACGCCATTGGAAAACTTCGTCGTAGATCTCATCGTACATGTCATTGTTAACAATGCCATGACTTTCCGGATACAAACCTAATGAAGATAATCTAAGTATGAATGTAGTTATTTATATACAAGAACAAATTCTGGATAAATTTGACTATTAAGGGTCTAGCGCCGTTTTTTAGTCTTTTGCTGTGACCATTGAAATAGGAGGAATATATCAAATGCAAGAGGGAGATCTCAGTCAGTTCTGAAGTATCAGGTCGTTGCATATCAAATGTCGGATTTCGGGGTAGGTTCCGCGCTTCAGCACGGTTTCCACGTTTAGTAACAAGTACCCATAATAAAGTGAAACATTCCCAGAGATAAACTTATTAGCGACCAGCTGCCTGAAATTTGCATGTCTGCGATGATACTTAATAGAGTTTGAACCCAGATCATACGAATTACGTTTGATAATGCATTACCAGTTCAAGTTGAATCACACTATATCCAAAGCTTCTCGAAACATCAATAAGGTATTCGGTGTAGGCACCATAAACCAACGTACTGTCCAGCGTTGGTTCCGAAAATTCCGGGCGGGAGTGACGGATCTGGCAAATAAGCCACGCGGCAGACCGCCCAACGTGTTGAATGACGCTGATCTGAAGCGATCTGTGGAAGAGGACGCGTCAAAAACTGTTCGGGACCTTGCAGGGTATCATGCTGTATCAGCGTCGACTGTCAGTAGACACCTTAGGACCATCGGCAAGGTGAAAAAGAATGACAAATGGGTCCCATATGAAATTACGGAAAACCAAAAAGAGCGTCGGTTGGAGTGTGTACAGAATTGCTTTTGCGCCATGAAGAAGCGGGGATTCTTGATCGCATTGTCACCTGCGACAAGAAGTGGCTCCTATACGACAATAGGAAACGGTCAGCACAGTGGCTGGATGCTGATGAACCCCCGCGACAGTTCCTTAAACCCCCGATGCACCCCAGGAAGCTCATGGTTACAGTTTGGTGTAGTGCATTACAGCTTCCTGCAGCAGGGGCAGATGATCACCGCTGCGACCTACTGTCGTGAACTGCATCGTATGCACACAAAACTGTGTCAGCAACAATCCGCACTTGTGCATCGCAAAGGCGTCCTTCTGCTGCTTGACCACGCGCATCCGCATGTTGCAGGAACGACCGTGCAGGCGCTACAGGCTATGGCCTACGAGGTGTTTCCACATCCCCCCCCCCCCCCCCCGTACTCTCCGGACCTCTCCTCTACCGACTACCATCTTTTCCGGAGCCTGGACAATTTTCTCCGGAGGATGAACAAGTGAAAACTGCGTGACTTTCTTCACCGGCGGCAGCTTCTATGAAGTGTGATCATGCGGAAGTACATCGAGCGTTATGACAACTGCTTAAATAAATTTATAAGCCACGTGGAAAAATAGTTAAAGGTATATAGAATCTGGTAAAGAAAAAATATGGAAAAATATATAGTAGTTTTGTTTTTATTACAAAACGGTTATTACTTTAAAAACGACACTCGTATTTACATATGTGTACATTGCCGGCAAAAAATGCAACACATGGAAGGAAAGGGTCAAAATTAATGAAATTGTACTGAGCATAAATACTACATATGATATAAATTTCAACGCGATATATGCATAGGATCCTGGTACAGGGTGTCCCAAAAGTCCCAGTAGAACAATATACCATGCCGTATACCCTTCACGAGCGTGATTCACTAGTCATACAGATGCTAGATGTCATCCTGGGACCTGTTGTTCCAAGAACTTGTTGACGCAATTGTGCATTTGTTATGGCTGGTATGCTGCGGCCATGGATGTACCGTCCCATCATGTGCCAAATGCGCGTCTGGAGATCATGCTGGCCACAGAAGTCTATCCAAATATTAGAAGAGCTTGCACGGTAGCACGGGCGTGCGATATTCTGCTGGAAAAGCCACAAGAAATGCAGGAGAACTGGTTCAACAATCTCCTGGACCCGTTCAACAATCTCTTGGACGTACACTGTTCAGTGTTTAATTCACAAACACCAAGGATGAGCGCGAGTTGTAACTGATGGTACCCTTACGCCAAGTGTTGGACGTGTATGCCTTACACGAATGCACTAGGTACATTCAAAACTCCGTGCTAGTTGTGCTACAGCGAGTCGTGTTAGGGTAAATGCGTGCTAGCAGGCAGCTCGGCAATGAATGAACGCGTGTTGTTTTAGAATTGAATCCTCAACAGACGAGGTGCACCGTCTCAGCTAGCAGGCAGCTCAGCAATCCAGCAGAAACGTGGCTGAATCAACGATTCTGTACGTATTCGGAAAAAAGATGCTAATTGATGTAGCTTTTCGCGCGTCTACGAATACCATGTTTATGCTACAATTCTTGATCGTGATTTTACACATGTTCAAAGTGAATCATCTTCAAGCTTTATCGACAAATCCTATTACGATCAGGGTTACAATTTTTATCGCCAAATGGGGAAGAGGAGCTTTTGGCGATAGGCACTTTACTGTCGACACAATCTTCTGATTATCAAAAATAACTGTTTTTTTTTCTTGTTTCGGTTCATAACCGATGTAGAGTTCCTTCTACACTAATTATTCACGGCATGATGGCGGCGCAATTAATTAGTATACAGCTATAAAAATTAAGCGAAGCGACGTTTTTCGCCATTACGGCTTTCATGAGAGAGATGAGGAATGCCACAATGAGCATACGCGCCAATGTCATGTTAGATAATTAACACGAACACAGGAGAAAAAACCCCGTGCTCCGTACTAAGCGTTTTGCAACACGGGAGACACTTCGTGCAGGAGTTTTTGAATGTAGCTGTTGTGTACATATCGCTCTCCTGGTCTTCGTCGCACACGTTGACATTCTTTACTGGTGTGCAGGCAGAATCTGCTCTTATCATTGAACACAACAGACGTTCTTTCAGTTGGTCAGTCATCTCTTTCGCGACATCCTTGTAAACGCACAGAACAATGTTTTTGCACAGTTAATAGTCTGACTAGATGAGCACGTGCTTGCAGTTCTACTGCAAGGAAACAGTTGCAAATGGTCCGTCTTGATATGGTTGATGCTATTTTGGACCTTATCTCTGCTATGGATGCTGTACGGTACGGATGTTCAGTTCCTCCCTTGCAATCCGACGGTCTTGGTATGGATGCCTGGGCTTCCAGAACCAGGTCTACCAACATTGAGCCACCACAGAAACATTAGGTCTATGTCTATTGTGGGCCTCGATTTGCCGATAGAATCATCTAGCCTCTCGAATTCCTGCAATCTCGGCCTGTCAAACAATGTCAGTTTCTATACAGGAGTAACGCTGCGTGTGCTTGGCAAGGCAGGTGTTGAGACTACTCTAGTCTGTTACAATACAGATGCCAGATTGATGATTTTATGTAAATTAGGGATGAACCATTTTTCCAGAGGATCCTGTACACGTATTGTGTTGAAAGTTAGATCATACGTTATATGCCACCCACACTGTGCTCTTGTGTAGTGTCATTAAAATTGATCCACTCCTTCCACGTGTAGATTGTATTTGCCGGCAGTATATAGAGAAAGCTGTTAGGGAATCATGGTAACAAGTTAAAGAGGGCCAGAGAAAGTGGAAAATTCCTTTCGTCACTTATCTGGTAGCCATGCTTCGCTGCTATTGCCCTGCAACGCAGTTTCGACTGCAGGAGGCGGGAACGCAGAACATCGAGATCAATTCATAACCACTCCTGTTGACATGCTTTCCAAAGACTCTCTCTACTGGTCGCGGTCGTCTCTTCCGAAGGCCGTTTTAAATAGGCCAATACCACAAAATTCCATAGGCGATGAGTCAGGCGACTTGACGGGTATATCACTAAATAGAATGGAGTGGATTCCGGTAGCTTCTTGCATGCGTTCCAGGAACAGGCGAGTGGACGTGGCCATGTGACTCGACGCCTTATCTTGGTTCAGCCGTATTTTGTTTACCTCTGTATCGTACAAATCGGAGATGTCAAGGGTATATGTGGGAGTTAGATCGTTGGTCTGATAGTACATGGCGTTGACTTTGGCCTTTGATTCAACTCTGTGTAAAATTTGCCGTTGTAGCTGTATCTCGCCACGATCATGAAACCTTTTGAAAATGTTTCCTTGCATTCACGGTAACATTGCCTGAAATCCTTAGAATCTCTTGGGCAATAAAAAATGGCCCGGCTCTTGTTGCAGTCGCTTAACATAAACATACGCCTCATCTATTGTGACCAAGCATTTTCACTTGAATAAAATAAGAATTGGGTATAAATCTTAATAAATTAATGATTTTTCCTTTAATTCCGCGAGAGTAAATGCCGTAAAACCCAATAGAAAGCAAATTAACATAAAAATAATAATAATGAACTTTTAATATTTTAATCTGGAGTTTTACATTTTTATGAGGGGAGGGGAGTTTTTTAGAATTTTTTTTAAAATAAATATGTTCATTATTATTATTTTTTATGTTAATTTGCTTTCCATTGGGTTTTACCGCATTTACTCTCGCGGAATTAAAGGAAAAAACATTAATTTATTAAGTATTTTCACTCTTCATCCGCCAGGTATCGTTCATACATTTTACAGCAGTTGATCCGTCGCTCTTGAAGATGGCGCAAAAACAACTTATGAACGTGGCTTTTGTGTTGCTTCTCCAGTTGTAGATCACGGTTGACAATTGTGTTCACCGTGTAGACAGATATCCCTATCTTCTGTGCAATGACTCATTGTGTTGGTGGGTTACATCCTGTTACGACAACCCAAACTTTCCGTACGGCATCAGAAGTACTGATATTAGAGGTTTCGGATTGGTCTGCTTTTTACTCTCAGAAAGGCGCAGTTTCGGATTTTATCAATGTTATTTAGTAAATTTGATACCCCTTTCCTACGTCAAATTGAGTTATTCCGAAATTATGAAAGCATGCAATAAGCGAAGCTTCGTAGTTTCCAAGAAAGGGGTATCAATTTTCGGTGGCATAACTCAATGTTTTTACTCGCTGTTCGAATATTAACTTTTTCAGTGTCTGCCCTAACAATATTCCACGTGAAATGAACGCGCGCGTTACATTTAAAATATGCTTATTGTTAAAATAGATCCCTAACAACCACTGTATACAAGGTGCAGTCAATAAATAACAAGCTAAAATATATTTCAGCAATTATTTAGGCATTTATCCCATCATAGTGACACAGTTGTAGAAATCCTTTAGCTGATGTTTGTACCAATTGCGCACGCAGTCTTTGAAACACCTGGTCAAATTCCTTGAGCATGGAGCTACGGTCAATGCTCAACGGTATTGTGAAATGTTAACGAAGCTCAGTGCATGCTTGTTATATTTTATCAGTGTTTCACGAAAAAGCTAGACCCCACACAACCAAAAACGCAACAAAGGAACATCTGCAGAAGTTCAAGTGGAAGTCCTGAACCACCCACCCAATATAGTCCACATCTTCGGTGACTTCAGAAAAGCACTGCGGGGAGAACAGTTTCATTATTATTTAATCGTTTCTACATTAAAGTGAACCTCTAGTCCAAAAAAAAACTTTTGATATATCTTAGATGAGATCGAAAGAAAAACTACTGCCAGGTTATGTTTTTAATTTTCATATTAAATATTTTATTTATAAGCAATTTTATCCCTATCATAATCGACTATGGTTGTATCCACCTTGGATTACATGTGATCATGTACGCATGCATGTTAAGGTTTTTCCGGTTTGTGCGTGACGTCACGTGTGGTCTTTCTTTTTTTAGTTAGCTCTGCACGAACACATGTAACATTTTCTGATTTTTGAAAAACAAACATTTCATTCGGCTTAGAGTACACAATTTGAACCTACTACTTAAGAAATTTACTGCATTCCCTATGGCTGTAATAATAGATCTACGACAAACTTGCAGCTAGCAAAAGTTGCCGTTAAAAAATCAACAACTATTGAAACAATGGTTGCAAAATATTAACAGGAAAAATTGTCCAGTAAATGAAATAGTCAGAATATGTTCGGATCATTTTACTGAATGCTGTTATGAGGGAGATTTCAAGGGAGAATTGTTAGGGGCCGCAAGAAGCGACGGAGGCCGCCGTCCTCGTCTCCTTAAGTCAGATGCGGTACCGACGGTTTTCGTTCATGAACAAACACCAAGGAGATTACTATCCGTTGTGAACTTTCTTATCGGTATTATTACCATATCGTACTCAGCTGAATCAGCGATATCAGGATCTAACATATTAATAAAAAATGATCGCGTTAAGGTATAAACTAGTTCTCCAAGCTGTGCTCGTTTTACAATCTTGTTAAAGCTGGATGGGCTTCAACTGTGCGTTCTCACCTAGTTGGCTTTATTTGCGCAGATCATACCCGAAGTCACAACATTCCCGTATTCCTTTGCGCGTTCGGGTTGCAATGGTAGACTCCACTTGCTATAATTTTTTGTTTAAAAATGAGGTTTATTAATAAAGGTAGATATTAAATCTTTTCCACGCGGACCAATGTTTTGAGACTTTGGTGTATTAAATAATAAAAAAATATTTGGAACTAAAGGTTCACTTAATTTAACAAAAATTACATTTCCTAATCATTTATGCCTATGTTTGTATAATACAGCAGTTAAAATGTGCATTGAAAGGAATAATTTTAATAAAATATACCTGTAACGATTGAGTATAAATTTGGATATGTACAGGATGGAAACATCGGAATCATGCCTTCTGTAGCAAACACTCCACTTTTGGCGAAAGTCAAAATATTTTTTGGTCTATATAATCTTAAATAATGCTGCCTAAAATGATACATTTTAAATCTTGTAAATATTTCTGCCAGGTTTATAACATGCTTGTTATATTTTATCAGTGAAGGGTTTACCTGAAACCATCAAAGCATATTAAGAGCAATCGTTTCGAGTTAGAAGTTTGTGATTTAATCAAATCTGACGAAAGTAACGATACAAACAAGACAAATAATCCAAAATATTGGAACATCTTGTGATTATTTTTAAGGAAAATGTTAGAATAATGCTCGCGAATATTCCATCTATTTTTTTAGGAAACAAGATTATTTTAGAAATTCCTTAGAAATTTCCTGGAACTAATGCTGCTTTACGTTTCTTTGTAAATATCTAAGGCCTATTGTATTTCGCGTGTATATAAATAATGCTGCGTGAACATTAATTAGCCTTTTTACAATCAGAACGGTGCGTGCGCAGAAATACAACAGTGCCTGGCCTGACAATGAAAACTTTCGCGTAACCGTACGACAAACAATCGAAGCGTTCACATGTATTATAACCACAAGAATACTTTTAAGTGATAAGTTCTAAAAAGTAGGTTTCCATATAGGTTTTCGGCTGCTACAGGTTCACCGTTATCACCTGTCTGGGTTTAACCATGGCCTTCTATTTGCAACAATGCCTAAACAATTGAAAGCTAAAATTTAACTGGACACGCCCTGTCAAACTTTCGTCGGACAGTATAGAAACTACCAGGCCTGGATACTGACTTCAATGATGTATTGTTGAAGATTGTGACGTTGAACTTATTTCTGTAATAGCACCATCTGAGGCCAATAAGCCAAATTTAGGGCTTATTATTGGTAAAATACGATTAACAATAGCCGCTTGATGATGATGTAACAATGTATACACCTTTTGTCCGCAGGCCTTCTCTCTAGGAGGTGTTGGGCCAGGGCACTCAAAAGTCACCTGATCATCGGGGCCCGAGCAACCTTGGGCTTTAACAATCAGTGTTTTTAGTGTGTTAGAAACAACCCTTCATTGTTTCCAACAATGCAAAACACTGATTGTCAAAATCCACGATGGAGACAATGAAGATTGGAATGTTGCTTACCCCGATGTCATCATCTTAAGTAGTGCAAATTTCGGGCTTATTATTGGCAGTAGAAATACGAATAACAATGTCCTTCTTATCATGATGTAACAACGTATGACGTTTCCGTGTGGAGGCGTTCTCTTTAGGTAGTGTTTTTCTGGGCCTTGTTATCTCGTAGGCCTCGAATTCGACCGTCGTTAATCGTATTTCCGACTCTTGATGTCTGCTTCCGTCCTCAAAACTCGTGATTGGTGGATTTACAATGGACAACAACAGAGGTTTCGGGCCATTGTATTCTAGACCGAGCTTGAAATTAAAATCTAATAATAATGTCATACAAGCTGATTCTAAAAAGTGTGTATAACTGTAAACAGTGACAGAGATGACCAGAATGAACATTTTCTTTTAATACAATGTTGGTCCGAATTCGAACGCTAACTGAGATATGAACAGAAATAAAAATGCCGTCATCATGATCAACAAGTAAATAACTCAGGTTCTGCAACGCCTAGAATAATAAATTTTGGGGAATAATAAAGTACATAAAACTCTGCATACCGTTAAATTTTGATCGTATTCCAACGAGTACTTTCCGAGTTACGCACTCAAAATCGTAACACGTGCTGGTTAGTACTCGCATGTGAGGACTGTTGATTCTTGGTGGCGGGATTTGTATTTCCATTCATATTTCAGTTAGCGTTCGAATTTGGACCCACATTGTATTAAAAGAAAATGTTCATTCTACTCGCCTGTCATTGCTTACAGTTATACACACTTTTTCAGAATCACCCTGTATAAACAATTGTCAACAGAACAATGTGATGTAAGAATAAATGAATGACTCGTTTGCCACAACAATGAAAAAATAGAAAAATACAACCTTATACTGGAAGATCTTTTCGGAAGCGATTGCTACCATCGTTCGGCAGTCCAGGAGTCCCCTAGTTCGAAGACCGACGAGTGAACTGCCTGTTTAGTGAAAACTAAACGTATTTATAAGAAACACTAACCAATCCAAACGATAATCAAAAGACTGTAAGAAGCCAATTTCGTTGGTTGGTTATTCGGGTTAGCCATTGAATTAACGAGGTATCGTTAATCGGTCCCATATCTAGGTTAAGGATCGATGTTTTCTCTGCCTGATGTATCGCAATTCTTTCAAAAGGGTCCAAAAGTTGCCTTTTATTTATTGAGGATATCAATTTTACATTATTTATAGGAAAATCGTGGCCGATATCGATGGAGTGCTTGGCTACTGCAGATTGGTTTATCCTTCCGTATTTTCTATGAGCCATGTGCGCTTTGTATCTGGTTTTGACACTGCGAATCGTTTGTCCACGATAGACCCTTGTCACATTGGGCACACTTGATTTTGTGACATTTCATGTCAGTTTTGGATGTCGCATATGTCCGGCGGCAAGTTTCTTTAATATATGCGCTTGTTTTGGTTGTGATTGGTTGTCTGAGAAGTAGTTTGTAGTGGATGTGTTGTCATTTGTTTTGATTGCATGTCTGTGGTTTTGTCTAAGTAATTATGCTAAAAGGGGAATGGAACTTGTGCGTTGTGGTGTTTGTTGTTTCATGTCTAAAAATATATTATTATTATTTTTCTTGGAAAATATTAAGCTCCAGTGTGTTTGTTATTAGCGTATTTCGTGCACTTTGTTGAGAGCTGGGATTGTTGTGGTGTGACGTTATCACGTGTTATGATTATTTTTTTTTTGTTGTGAAAAACTTGATCAATGGAATAATAGCAGGTATTATTCAGTTTTTTGGTGGGAACATTAATGAATGGTGAATTCAGTGATTTATCTATGATAGGTGAATAAGATTGATTATTTTAGTGTTGGACACTGATAATACTACATAATTGTGAAAGTAGTAGAGGGGAGGTGCTCTGACAGGAAGAAACTGCTCTTTTAGAATTTTGGAGATTTATGCAGAGATTGGTCTGTGAATTAATTGGTGGGAAGAATCCTTGAGTTGAATTAAGGATCATTTGAGTCGTGGAATTTATTGCTATTGTGCAAAAGCTGTGTTTTTAGTGGATTTTTGTGAAATGAGAAAGGGGGAAAGAAGGCCGGATGTGTGGCGACTATAAATAGCTTGTAGGAAAGTGAAAATGCTGAGGGCTCTCCGCCCAGCCCGATTGAGGGGGGGGGGGGGG